>CAJNOL010002958.1:0-12600 GCA_905250125.1 Rotaria sordida | reverse complement strand
ATTAAAAACGATAGTACAAGCATAATTATTTAAGTCTAATTCAATTTGTTGAAATAAATCCAAAGCTTTTTCTGACATTTGTTTCTTGACATATCCTAAAATAGAAACTTACAAATATTCCAAAATTTATATAGTATATTTTACCTTTCATCAAAGCACCATAAGTAATAATATTTTTATTTTTAATTGATTGAAAAAGATTTTCAGCATTTTGAATATCACCAAATTTTATTAACATTTGTATTGCTGAATTCAATACAACATTATCATTTCGAAGATTTTCAGACATTTGATCAAGAAGTTTTTTCCCTATTTTCATTGCTCGATCATTGGCAAGTTCAGTACAGGCATTAAAAGCAATAGTATAAGCAACGTTATTTAAGTTTAATTCAATTTGTTCAATTAAATCCAAAGCTTTTTCTGACATTTGATTCTTGACATATCCTAAAATAGAAACTTACAAATATTCTAAAATCTGTTTAATTATATTTTACCTTTCATCATAGCACCATAAGTAATAATATCTTTCTTTTTTATTGATTGAAAAAGATTTTCAGCATTTTGAATATCACCAAATTTTATTAACATATTTATCGCTGAAGTTAATACAACATTATCATTTCGAAAATTTCGAGGCATTTCACCAAGAACCTTTTTTCCTATTTTAATTGCTCGATCATTAGCAAGTTCAGCACAGGCATTAAAAACAATAGCATATGTACGGTTATCTAATTCTATATTGATTTGTTTGAATACATTCAATGCCTTTTCAGACATTTGATTTTCGATATACCCTAAAATTGAACCTTGTAAACATCGTAAAATCTGTTTAATACACTTTACCTTTCATCATAGCACCATAAGTAATAATATCCTTCTTTTTAATTGATTGAAAAAGATTTTCAGCATTTTGAATATCACCAAATTTTATTAACATATGAATTGCTGAAGTTAATACAATATTATCATTTCGAAGATTTTCGGGCATTTTATCAAGAAGTTTTTTTCCAATTTTCCTTGCTCGATTATTAGCAAGTGCAGCACAAGCATTAAATAAAACAGTGACAGTATACTTGTTAGCTTCGATTGTGATTTCGTCGAATAAGTCAAGGACTTTTTCGGGCATGTTATTAGAGATAAGACCTATTTAAAATAACTATGTCACAAGTAAAACTCAAAAGAAATACTAACCTTTGAACATAACTGTGTAGATATAGTTGGATTTGTTTGTAATTTTTGAGAATAGACGAGTTGCATTGACAATATCACCATGCTGCACTAAAAATAATAACAACATAATCGATATAAGTTTGCATTGAGTATTGCACGTCGTAAGAAACTATTTGCATAGCTATCGACATGTTAGAAGATCTCAGGTCTAGTTATCTATCTTATCATTTACAAGTTATCTGCGATCTTCTATTATGCCTATCAAAATAATTAATTTTGCTGATCTCGCCAAACTTCAGTTTCAAGACATTTTTGCCTAATGCATTATTAGGAAACGACTTTATTTTACATTCGAACAGCTAGAAAGACAGACACATTTATTCCTGCGAACAAAAGAAAATCGTCGTTGATACAGGTGTCTTCAGAAAATTACAACTAACGTCTCGCAATATCTTGATACAATGTGTAATGGAATCCTGTTTTTTTTGAAGAATAAAAATGTGCCACTGAAAATATAATAGCTTCTCAAAAATTGAATAGTTAAAAAAATAAAGAGAAAAAAATTTTATTTTTGTCATACTTATCTAAGGGAGTTAACTTATGTTGAAATCTAATTAATATGGATAATAATTCGTTGACAATGATATCTACTGCTAATATAGCCATTTATCAAAAAGTAATTTTAATAAATGCGATTTTCTGATAAATAATTTCTTTTTTATTTTTCAAAAAATTCCTTGATATATGACTGACCAAAGAAATACGTGATCTGACTGATAAGAACTATTCACAGAACAAACCTTGGCATACACATATGAATTTAATTTTTCATGTATTATGAAGAATTGATTTGTGGTAAAAGTTTTTCTGAATTTTTATAATCAAGTCTATATTACAAAGGTATTTTAATTGATGTAAAACGGAAATTTACCTAATATTTTACTCTTTTACAAAAACCTTTTTTTGTGTATTCGACACTCGACTGTAGAATAAGTCTATTGTATCTGGCGAGTACAAGAGTTTTTTCTTTTCATATAAAGAGCATTAATAATTGTTTTAGAGTAAGCTTCGAATGATAATTAAAATAATTACACGACATTATCTCTATGAAGAAATTCATTCTTGAACTGAAAAATATTTTTTTATTAGCTACGTCTCAAGATATCTATAATTTTGAACTGACTTTCCTTTCTAATGAGTAGCACGATACTATCTATATTGAACTTAGATTTCTCTATGAGTTTAAATACTAAGGAAAGTCAATAAGCTGTAGATATTAATTTTAAAAGTTCTTTTTCTGACGATCGGCAGCACAAGGAAAGAAACTTTGGATATGTCTTTTGCTTCATTTATCGAAGGTGAATCTTCTAATATGTTGACAATTTACTTTAACTTTTCGTACTTCTTTCATTTAATAAAACTATAAATGTAGGTATTTATTCGATGTAATTTGTGCTTATTATTCAACTTTGGTAAGAGTATTTGCTACACAAACTTCGAATTTGAGAGGAATACTTGCATAGTTTTATCAGAGTATAAGTAGTTCGAGTTAGTACGAAAGATGTCATACTACACGTACTATCTAGAATGTTACAAGTATCAAATGAGATTCTATAGAGAATATATCTTGTTAGCATTTGAAAAGCTGTATATTTCATATTCAGATAGCTATCGTAGCAAGTTCTCTCTTCTTACTTAACTAAAAATGCAAGTACAATAATTATACTTCGTGTATTTGTCGTAGTTTTGCTAATTAATATTAGTTGCTAAAGATATGATTATGTTCTTGTTGAATGTTTAACATAAATAATCAAAAAATATTGTATTTCCTCCTGTCTATGATGTTTTTTTTAATTATATTTGCCTCATGAAATAAAATCAGTCGGAAATCTGATTGAAGATCTGCAGTAACTTTTGACATATTTTATAGTTAATGATTCTCAATAGTTTAAGTGAATATAATATGAAAGAAAATGTTATTTTTCTATTGAAATGGAAAGAATAAATTTTTTTTGTTTTGATCAATTTGAGCGATTGAAGATGTTTCATTTACTTAAATGAAATCTATAATTATGTAAATCTTATTCCGATGAGAAGATGTAAAAAAAAAATGGAATTATTTCATTAAAATTGAATATTCATATATTTTCTTTATAATACAATATTATTGTGATTAATAAAATAAATGACTCACTATGAAATTGAATTAATGATGCTTGAATATAAGAATTATTAATTGAATTTGATGAGAGGTTTCGTTCGATTTTAATACCACGGTTGTAATCTTTTGACATAGTACATGCTTTTATTGCCATACTAATTGTAAAATCTGTACATTGTTCAAATTTTTGATCGAACAGTTCAAGAGCTTCTTTATATTGTTTAGAATCAAAAAGTTTCTTCAATTTTGAATTTAATTGTATAGATGACGAATTCGAACATATTCTGTTATTTTTTTGATAGAAAGATAATACACGTTGGAATCGATAAATCGAATAAATATTATTTCTAATTGATAACATTTGTTAATCTAAAATATTAAAGTTATTATTAAGATTTCACTTTTTTTTCAGAAAGAGAAAAGAATATTGATAATAAAAAATATTCTCCTTTATTGTTACAAATAAATGTGTTATCAATGTCGATCGTCGTTCAGATGGATGAGAAGAAAAACAAATAAATCCAATAATTTCTTGTTCATGCATAACATTATCATCTTCAGCTGTTATAACAGTAACAAGTATATGTCGACGTGATAGTTTATTTATATATTCAATATAGATGTTATTCAGAAATCATGTGATTATTTAATATAGTTTCGACTGTCGTAAAAATATCGATCAAAAAACTTGAAGTAGAAGAATTGTGGTTAGCTAAAGATTTTTGACCGATTATTGCGCTATGGGCAGGCGCATTAAGTGAAATAAAATGAAAGTCATCCTTCCATCGATTCAAATAGAGATAGATATATCTAAAGACATAATCTATACAGTACGAATTTTAAGTAAATTGGAACAACTGGAATTCAAAAATTAGCCTGGCAACATTGGTATTGATCACTGGAAAAATCTTTTAATTTGAATATGTGGTTTTTGAGGGAAAAAATTAATTTTTTCTGAACTAATTTTTGTAAATGTCTAAGCTCAATAAAAACAAGACACGTCGCTTAGCTAGAGCCCATCGGGTCCGGGTCCAGAAATTTTAAACGCTCCTAAACCATATAGCAGATTATCCAAAGAACCATAATTTTTCCTTTAAACTTCTTTTTTCAGACTTCAAAGTATTTCTATTGAAAGTCAATCGTATATTCGAAATCAGCGTGCAAAATCACATCAGATGATGTATGACATAAGACATTTGCTAACCAAAAAAATTTTTTTTTCGGAAAAATATGGGCAAGAGGAAGGGACAGATCACACAAGCTGAGGATCTTAAAACGAGTAAAAATCTCCTCAGGTGAATTTCGTATAGTTACATATGAATGTTGAAATGATGGTTTAGATTTTATATTTTAATCTTGTAATATGATAAATAACAAATGAAGTTATTAATGCTGATGATATTAAAAATGAAATAATAAGACGAGAAAAAATAAACATTGATATAATAATACAAAGAAGAAGAAGAAGAAGAAGAAGAAATGTAAATCGATTACGAAAACAAGCACGTGATAATGGTATAAGAATTTCAACACGTTCTTCAATACATAAACGTTGAATATCGAAACGATTAGAAAGTGAAAAATGACGAATATTATATGTTTTACGACCAGATTTTGCTTTTAATATTGAACTTTTTATTGCTGTACAAGATTCCATATTCTCCTACAAAAATTTTCTACAATCAAATACATTAGAATTAATTCATTTGAAAATCATTAATAATAGAACATCAAAAATTTTATTATCAATTTGTTCAAACTCATATTCTATCGATTGTTAAGATTCAATGTGCAAATGAAAATCCTAAATAGGTTTGTGAGCAATTAGTCAATATATTGAATTTCTCTTAAGATATTAAGAAAATAAAATTTTATTTAACAAATTGATCGAATCTCTATATCATAAGTTTTGAACTTCGATGAAAGTTAGTTTATATGCAAATAGAGAATGCTCTCTAGTTGAATCTCAGTACTTCTAGTCGATGTTTCATATAACATAATAGTGAATGATATTTTCACTTTGAAAAATAGTTATATAAATAGAAGAATATAATGCTTCAGTATTCGAAATAGAACAACGACTTTTTTTTTTCTTAAAGTTATCTCAACCAGGATTAAAGATCATAGTTAAATATCCTATGGTTTTGAGCGAATTATCTCATAAATCATATCAATCATTAAAAGAAAATGAGTATTGAAGAACTTTTAAAATCCGATACGAATAAATTTCTAGAATAGTTTTCTCTAGACCAGGATAAAAAAAAAGACTTGGTCTCACACATCTCTGAGAAAACTACATTCATTAAATTTCTATAAGATTTAGTGAAGTAATAATAAATAGTAGAGAACAAATACATGATATTTAACTGATATTTTATGTATAATTAACTTATTATTAAGATTTTTCTTTTTTTCTTAATCAAATTTTGCTATTGATATTTCTATTCTTACAAGAGAAAAATATCACCTAATACAATATTATTTGAAACATTGACATGAATAGTCAAACTTCATATAAATACATTCTGTTACAGATCATATCTTCTATGGATATAAATTAATGTTTGTCAAGGTTCAGAATTAAGAAAAAAAATATATAAAATTAAAAGATTGAATAAAAATTTTTAAACATCAAACAAAATATCATATTGTTTATTTTATTTTGTAAGATCATTGAAGCCAAACAAAAAAAAAAAACAAATATCAAATTTTCTTATAATACACACCAAATAATTTTTTCGGTTATTTTATTGTCTCTTATTTAATTAGCAACTTTAGGTACATGATCATTAAAGTGAATAAACAGCTGAATTTAAAACATCAACAATACGATTTAAAAATGAATAAAGTTTTTCACTTGTTTTTGTTCAAGTATAACACGAAGTGTTTCACGTGCTTTTGATGTGGTCGTAATTCATTTATTAAATGATGAATATTTATAAAAAGTAATTCAATTTCGTGTAATTTTTGTTCACGTAATGTTATATATGTCCACTCTCAAGACTTGGTATTACTGTCGAATGTAAAACAATTTGTAATAAATCAAGATAATTTGTTAATATAGCAAAACATAATTTTTTAAATTCACCTTTATAATCATCAGGACATGTATAAACACGTGGAATTTGTTGAGCTGCTAATGAACGTATAATTGGTTCAGAATGATCAATACCATTAACATAAAGACCAAATAATTCATAAGGATCCTAATAGAACAAAAAAAAAAAAAAAAAAAATTTATATTAAATTAATAATTAAATAAAATATTGACTTCAATAGGTGGTGATGGTTGTAAAATTTTATTATTTTAACGAATATTATCATCACTAAATAGTTCAATATAACTCATTGGTGGTAATGGAAATGCACTACTTAAAAGAGGTGGTGGATCCATAAATAATAATCTATCTAAAATAATATAATCAAAATGACGATGATAATTGTGTCTTCGTCATCATTGTTCTTAAAAGTAAATTTTGATTGGAAGTTCACATGACTGTCGCTACTTGCAACTTACGAATAAAAGCGACACATGAAATATTACCATAAATGAAGAGTTATTTATAATCAATGGTGGATCTAAGATTTGGAGAAAATGATTTCAATTTTTCTTTGCTTTTGTTCAAGTCTACTCAGGTCGAACAATCAGATAGTATGATCAGACATGAAATTTTATATGAGCATATCCGATCGTGTTCAAGATTTATACATATGCATATAGTATCATACGAAAAATCGTCCTCTAAGAAATTTGATGTCAAGACTGGCATCAAGTTTTCGTATACGATTTTACAATACGATCAGTCATAATTCTATAAAATCATATTCTAAGATTATTATTGAATTATGCTCGGATATATATTTTTTGATGTTCTCGAAAAGCACTAGACTAAATACAGTTCACACTGTAAAAAAAAATATCTGTTCGCACGTACACGCTCCGACCCTTTTTTTTGGTTTCGAAAAAGTGGAGTTTCTTACTGAACTCTTTCTAAATAATTAAAGAAAAAAGTTTCGTACCAAACTGTTGTACATAATTATGGTAAAGGTTCCGTACAGAAGGTTTTGTTGTGTACTCAAAAAGTGAGTACACTCTAGAATCGGTCAGTATGTCCGGCCGGCCGTTAACACGATAACTTTTGAAAGGAGAGTCCAATCGCGATGAAATTTTCTACACAGTTCAGTCTTAACAATGTCTCGGTCGAGAGAAGAAGATGAGAATGATTGGCCGAACCATTGCTGAGTTATTGCAAAAATAGTCATTTTTCCCTATGCCTTCCTATGCGAGAATCGACCTATCCCCACTTTCGTAACAAAACTTTTCCTATTATAGTCAAATAAAACCCCAACTATTATACACCATTCGATAGAGAATTTCACGAGCTACAAAATGGTATATAAAACATAAAGAAATAAGAAGACTAACTCACCTATTGCAAAGGTAATTAAACGGGAATTGGTTCTGTTCGTGTTCACACTCTAATTGATCGACAATTAGAGCTCTGTCTTTCGATCATAGAGATGACAGTTCGAGGTTTTTGGGTCGGAGAACTCCAATCTGAGCTCCGTTTGCCTCGAACTTCTATTGGTTGAGTAGTAACCAATAGAAATCAAGTTATCGGAAAAACGACTTTCCTAGGGTAAATCAAGGCGAAGAGTTCAAATCTGAGCTCTATTCATCTCTAAATCCTAGTGGTTGAGCACTAGCCAATAGAAATCAACTGTTTATAGAAAAAGGTTTGCCAGGATAATTTTTATGCTCACACATTCTAGGATGACTAATCAGTCTCATTCACTTTTTTGTGTACTCAAAAAGTGTTTGTGTACTCAAAAAGTGAGTACACTCTAAAATCGGTCAGTGTGTCCGGCCGGCCGTTTACACGATAATCCTTGAAACATATCATCCGATTGTGATGCAATTTTGCAGATAGAATTGTCTCATCAATATCTCGGTCGAGTTCGAAGATGAGGATGATTGGTCAAGAAATGGCTGAGTTATAGCAAAAAAAGTCATTATTTCCTACGTTTTTGTGTACTCAAAAAGTGAGTACAGTCTAGAATCGGTCAGTGTGTCCGGCCGTCCGTCCGTCCGTTTACACGATAACTTTTGAAAGAAGAGTCCAATCGCGATGAAATTTTCTACACAGTTTAGTCTTAACAATATCTCGGTCGAGTTCGAAGATGAGAATGATTGGCCGAGCCATTGCTGAGTTATTGCAAAAATAGTCATTTTTCTCTATGCTTCCCTATGAGAAGATAGACCCTTCTCTGTTTTCGTAAAAAGCTTTTCCTATCATAGCTAAATAAAACCTCAACTATTATATACCATTCGATAGAGAATTTCACGAACTACAAAATGGTATATAAAACATAAGGAAACAAGAAAGTTAACACACCTGTTGCAAAGATAATTAAACGGAATTCGGTTCTGTGTTTGTCCACGCTCTAATTGATCTATAAATAGAGCTCTATCTTCCGATCACAGAGATGATAGTTCGAGGTTTTCTGGGGTGGAGAACTCGAATCTGTGTTCCATTCGCCTCGAAATTCCATTGGTTGAGCAGTGACCAATAGAAATCAAGTTATAGGAAAAACGAGTTTCTTAGGGTAAATCAAGGTGAAGAGTTCAAATCTGAGCTGTATCTGCCTCCAAATCCTATTGGTTGAGCAGTAGCCAATAGAAATCAAGCGTTTATAGAAAAGGTTTGCCAGGACAATTTTGATGGCCACACATTCTAGGATGACTCATCTGTCTCATTTACTTTTTGAAGTACACATAACTCTCGGATTTAAATCCGAGGTTTCCACATTTATTTTCTGTAAAATGTGGATACTTATTTCCAATTGATTTTCTCGATAAAGTAAGATCCGTTTTCGTTGAAACTTTTAACGCTTACCAAGGATCATGGGGCCTACATATAGGCGAAATTTCAGATAAAAAGTTCGTCATTCGATTGTTTGCTAATAGGTCCTTCTATCTAGATGAAAATGAGAAATGTTTGTTTTTACTTGTAGTCATAGACTAGAATTCTAAACCTATTTATACTCAAAGATTATATGATAACTTGTGATGATTTCGATATGATACGAATATAATATAAGGAAGAGGTATTTGTCAAACATCAGCAACATTATCAGTTGATGATATAAAACTTTTATTAGTTGGTTTTGTTGATGTAGAATAATTTAGTGAAGATAGAGGTGGTGATGGACGAGAATCAAATATACGTTTGACTCGATATGAAATTCATAGAATTGTTTATGTTCTTAGAAGGTATCAATAAAAACATTCGATTGTTTTCGATTGATTTTTTTTCTTCTCTTATTTTCATTTGTAGAACTCGACAAATTGAAGATGAAGAAAACTAATCTTAGTCATCCTGATTTATTAATAAATGAAGCATTTGAAGTCGATGGTCCATTTCTTTCTAACAACATTTAAATTAATTATAATCAAACCAAATGATTGGGAAAAAAATCTTCGTATTTTTATTGAAAAACTTCTTCTTATTACAAATATTCGATCAGTCAATAGATGAAATGATCGAATAAAGTAATAACAAAATTAATTTTAGAATGAAAACAAAATGTTAAATATGATTATTTGTCTTTTCTAGAATTGCTGTTAAAATCATTAAAATCATTTTCAACTTATAAAACAACTCTTCTCTTTTTTGATCTTGTCAATGGATTTTTTTTTCATATGTTAAATACGGTAAAATAAAGAATAAATGATAATAACATTTTTTTTCATTGAAATATTTGAACGATTATTTAATGCATTAGATTTAACTCAATTCTAAGAACAATGGATAGAATATCCTATTAAGAGATTCCCATAAAAAGAAAGAATAAATAAAACTCGTTACGTCCACTCTTTAGTCATCCTAGAACTTTATCAAATTTACGTTTCTTTCCGTCTTCAATATTTTAAGTTTATTCTTCTTTTGTTTGTTTTTTTTCAAGCTAAAAATAAAAAAACATTAAAAAAACCAAACAAACATACAAACAAGCGATTACTTGTTTTCTACATTATTCTCTTATGTGGAACATATAAGCGTATATTCAACTAGAAAGAGATAAACCTATTAGTGCATCAGACATTTTTTCACCATCGTTATCAACAATGCCTCTCACGGTTTGAAATGTGCGGAACCACGGGAAAGAAAACGTTGCCAAGATCGACATCGAAGCTAGAAGAAAAACAAAGTTGTCCAAATCGGAAGTGAAGATAATAGATAAATATTCTCTCATTTGAATCAAATTATGTTATAAATGATAAAAATGTTAGTCATCGACCAGATAAATAAAAAACATAACTATTGAACAGTTTTTTTTAGATCTGACACGAATAAATGTTTGAATAGATTTCTATAGAGTGGAACCAAACTTTTTGATTGGACACATCTCTAGTCAGAGTCTGTGACGTTCCCATAGTTATGTTTGTTACAATCTGTAGGAGAGGAGGAGTTAGCTGCAAATTTGTAACCCCTATACTTCTTCAATGTTGGATAAATTCATTTTGAAGCGACATTATACACTTAATTCAAGATTATCGACCTAAAAAAGATCTCTCTTTTACTTTATCGAAAACATCGACATTAACCAATATATTCTTATAGGCAACAAAAAAATGATCATGTTCGTCTGACTTTGATGGTATTCAGTATTATATTTTCAACAAGTTCATATGATAACGAGTAGGAACATTTTCTATTAAATCGAATGTGTGTTGTTCGAAGAGAAAAACTTAGCTCGAGATGAGATATTGAAATATATCTATTAAAAGTGACTAGCCTTGATTAATTTAGGTTGGGTTCGTTCTCATATTCGAAGCTAACTTTCGAAATAATAATGTCGAGTTTATTAAAATTTTCGACAATTTGATGAAATAGTTCATTTATTGATAGATCTGACTGAACCAGAAGAAGACGAACATCATCAAATCAATGAAATCTTGAAGTCAGTTCATTGGCCAGATTCGCAGAGGATAAACAATCGATGAGAAGAGCAACATCCTATTCTGACAAACAAGTAACAACTGATATACTGATTAGTCTATTCGAATCCGTGCCTAGTCAGACGAAACGAACGACGAATGCACAGATAAATTCAATGAAGTATAAGAAAGAGTAGCCGAAGTTACAGAAAGAAGTGCGTCTATGTGCATTTTAATGATGTCTCTTTGGATATTATTTCAAAAGGTTGATCTATTAATTCGATAGAAATTGGTATTTTGTTTTTAGTTCAATAGAGAAGATCCATCAGTTTCTCATGCATCTTTCAAACGAACAGTAGAAGACGAACAACTTTGTAAAAGAGCATCATGTCGAATATTTATTGATTGGATGTTTCTATTTTTCAATAAATATCTCTTTCGATGTTACTTTATTCCAATTAATCATTTCAGCCAATTTGTTAATGCAATAGATTTAAGTGGTGAATATGAGGATCTACGTTGCCCTCTTCAAATGTCTAATCTTCTATGAAGATTTCATTTCAATGTTTTACTGATAGCGGAAGAACAGTATGGATATAACGATAATGCACCACCTTCTCAAAATCAAGTTAGACCTATAGAAAGGCGTAATCATCTCAATTAGCTATCGCCTCTTCGGATTACTCGGAATTGAATTGATCTTCTCTCTGCTCGAAACTCCTCAAAATCGTTTTTTATACCGAAAAGCTGGATTAAAAAAACAAATGGTCAATTAATCGTAGCCATAGTACATGCTTTTTTTTAATATCATTCTTCTCTACTTAAATTTTCGACATTAAATATGACCAATTATAACTAATACCGAATTGATTATGGTTGGCAAATAGCTTATAGAATAGACTGTAAACTATGGGTTGTACAATGGATATAATAAAAGAAAAGAGACGATGTAATCATAGTCGACCGAATACCTTTTTCTCATTCTGTCCTTTCCTTACAATAACCCATTTAAATGTACGTGCATAAATGTTTTTATTATTTATTCAAGCACGTTATTTTATAAAATTGGCACATTTTGTCATTTGTTGGTTTTTTTTTCTTTTTTATTGAAATGTCTGATGAAAATATATATTTTATCTCAGATCTTCATGTCGATTACGATGAGAATATGAAATCGGTTGAGTAATTGTCAAATAATAAATATTTAAATGGTAGAGGAATTATCCTAGGTTAGTTTTATATATTAAAAAAACGAATTTTTTTTCGAAGACTCTTCTCTTACAAAGTTATATTCGATTATTCTATCCAAATTAGTACATAGATTTAAATT
>CAJNOL010002957.1:0-28764 GCA_905250125.1 Rotaria sordida | reverse complement strand
GTAGGATTTGAGGACCCCAGGGTACCCTCTAATAGTAGGACTTGAGAACCTATGGGTACTCCTATAGTATAGTCCTTGAGGACCTATGGATACCCCTATAGGATAGCCCTTGAGGGAAAACGTAGACTGCAGACTATGGTAAAATATGGACGCTTAGGTGAGCTCCAAATTTGGAGTTTACGTGTGGAGTTTATTTTTTTGACCGCATTGTTTTGATTGACTTTTTGATTTTTTTGATTTTTTCGATTTTTGTTTTGATTTAAATCAAAAAAATCAGCTATTTCCCCCTTGGATAAAGTACTACTTACTACATGAACGAAAATTGTTTTCCGAAAAAAAAATTCTGAAATACTTCAATTTAATTTTTCACAGAAGGACATCTGCTCCGATGGTTCTAGCATAGGTCAATGAATAGTTTTATTTCTAAGTTGAATATTTCGGAATACATAGACAATAATCAATACAGATCCTTTGTAAATCTAGTAAGCCTTATAGCAGCTGATCACTTCTGTTTATTTCATAAAATAGTTTGAAACGTTTTTTTCCGTCCTATAATAATCACCATAGTAAGAAAATAACACTACTTTAACAAAATGAAGTCCTCTTATAACTTATTACAAAAAAGAATATTTAAAGAGAGTACAGTTTCATTTATACATACGTTTCTTGGCTTAGAAAAGATTGCTTGGTTCGAATGAGAACACCAATTTATTATCGACGCTTTTCTGTGCTTAAACTGGAAGATAGTCTTGCGTATATATACTAAAAGAATCTTTTTTTTTCGTTGTGCATCGAACCATATCGTGAAAAATGCGCAAACAAATTTCTTCATATACCTTTTTTTCTTCACTTACTTATTTAATTACTCACGTGTTTGTTTTATCATGGTTTCTTTCTAGAAGCAAACGATATTCTCTTTTCTCTATACAAAATAACCAATAACAATCAAAATAAGCTTGATAAAACGAATAACGATATTGTCTTATTCATATTTTGTTTATTTTTTCATTGAAAATTTTCCATTTTTCCCTATTCTCCAATTTTTCTAATTAAAGATGTACTATATTCATCAAACGGCAAGACATTATATATTAGAATATTCTGAAGCTTGCGTCAGCTTATTCTCAAAAAGTATGTTTTTTTCTTCGTTGCAGGTTTTATTTTTCTTTTGCTTGTTCTTTTATTCGTTCTTTGTACAGACAAACGAGAATAATATACGAACGAATGTGCGTCGCAATGTGTGCTTAATAAAAATATGGATATGATGTAAACAAATCTTGTTTTTGTTTTGATTGGAAATTTCATCTTTAATTAATTAAATATTTTGATTTTTCATCACATATAATATTCATTCTTTTATTTATTTATCTAACAATTTAAAATTAAAATAAAAACAAAATAATGCTAATTAATCATGTATTTTAATATTTATTTGAATAAAGTAATTCTACGAAGTTTCAAATAATTGAATTTATTTTTTTTAAATGTTACAAATGAACGTATTCATTTTACTGTTATAATTTCTTTTTGGTTTTATTTTTGTTATTACTCATATAATAGTGAGACGTTACGATATTGAAAAAGTCAAAATTTATTCTTAGATTCATTGTTTTCTCCGATGAATTTTATTCTCAATGATAAATGTTTGATTCAAAGCAAATGCCTTTTTCGATTCATCTAAAGTTGTAACTACTGTTTCAATCTTATTATTGAAGCAGACAAAATTTTGAAAAAAAAATCTTTTTCATGCTCAACAAACAACAACGATTATGTATGATTAACACTGATTAGAAAAAATGCAAGACAAATGTGTTCTTTTTTGAATAAGTTTCATTTTTAGAGTGTAAAAACTACGAAAAACTCGAATTATGAAATGCTGACACACATTGATTGTAAATCCTAGAATAACAGCGCATTTTAACATTAAAAAATTCAGTTTTTCTCGGGTTTCACAATCTTAAACTGAATATTTTGCAGAAAATTCCACTTTTCTTTTACATTTTCCGTATGAGGGTAGTAGTTTAGAATCAAGCTTCAGTTTTGAGCATTGAAGCTCGTTGCTTTATAAGTGTCTGTTTGGGTATAGATAAGGGAACGTATTTTAATTTCTCATTGTTCTAATTTTCTTTCAGATTTCAAACATAATACAATGATTTTACTTATATTTTGTAACTTTACTTTGTTTTTTCAGCATTCTCATCTGTTGTACTTTGGGGTGTGTGGGTGTGTGGGTGTGGGTGCGTGGATGTGGGTGTGGGGTGTGGGTGTGGGTGTGGGTGTGCGTGTGGGTGTGGGTGTGGGGTGTGGGTGTGGGTGTGGGTGGGTGTGGGGTGTGGGTGTGGGTGTGAATGTGTTTCTTTATTTTTCACACCCAACCACTGGCACACCCACACCCACACCCACCCAATCCCACACACCCACACCCACCCACACCCACACCCCACCCCCATCCACACCCACACTCCTGGAATCCCATGGAATCGGAATCAGACGGAATTACTATTGATTCCCAGCGATTCCATCGGATTCCGCCTCGATCTGATTCCCGGAATTCCGTACCGGAATCGCTCACTTATTTTAGATATTTGTCTATGACTGCACAAGACATGGTGTGAGGGAATGTGCAACGGAATTCCGGGAATTACATCGAAGCGGAATCAGATGGAATCGCTAGCAATTCCGGCCCATCCCGGAATTGCATCCAAATTCCGGAATCGAAAGGAATTGGATGGATTCGCTGGAAATCAGTAGTAATTCCGTCCGATTCCATCTGATTTCCGGAATTCCCTTTCGAAATAGCATCCAATTCGGCAATCGGATGCAATTCCGGGAATTCCGGAATTCGAAGGAACTCGATCGTTTTCGAATAAGGCGAATTAGTTGGGCGATTTGGAATTCTGGAATCGGATGGAACTGATTCCGGGAGCGGAATCGATTCCGCAATGTGCAACATCGTGGAATGGAATGTATTCTCACACGCACACACACAGCCACAGCCGCAGCCACACCCCACACCTACACACCCACATCTACGCCCACACCCACATACCCACACCTACACCCACCCACAGCAACTCACACCCACACCCACCCACACGCCCACACCCACACCCACACCCACACCCCACACCCACACCCAAATAGCAATTGATGAACATTCTTGCTAAAAAAGGAACTAAAAATTACACCCATGCCCACACCTCTGGATTTGACTCTTTCGTCGAAAATAGTTATTGGAGGAAAATTATGATTTTCTATAAAGTTCAACCAAAAGTCTTCAGAGTCGAAGAATCAGAATCTGTAATTGATTTTTCGGTCAAGGTTTCTCGATCCTGAAGACCTCTAATTAAACTTTATAACAGATCGTGATTTTCCTTCAACAGCAATTCTTTTGACCAAAGAATCAAATCCATGAATTTTTCGTTACATGTTACTTGATAACGTAACGGCAGCTTCCCTCCTCTAATCAAAGCTATAGATAAACATGTTGAAATGGAAGTCTTAGATTTATGCACCAATTCTTTCTATGAATTCTTTAATCTAAATTTATTTGTTTCACTCTATCTACAACACGCATACTAACAAATAAGAGAGACATACATCTTTATACATATGTAGAAGAACAAGAAAAGATGGATATCAAAGAGGTTATATAATTTAGTGCTATTAACACACATCATATTATCATTTATATTCTTCGTGAAAATCAGTTACAAACATTAGATGTTCGTTTCATACTTCATTTTTCTCTACTACAAATAGCAAGCCGCAGTCTGTCTTATGTTCTCGTGTCTTTGATGAGTCAAATCCAAAGGTTCATGTTCGCTCCTGTTGGCATTCATTTTCCAATAATTAATAAAAAGAAGTCGACGTCAGCTAATAGAAATGATTTCACATTTTGGTTATGGTAGATTTACACATATTGAAAATAAATGATTGAAAAAATTGAAGAGCTATAATTCGAACAATGACGTAAATACTCGATGTTATCAGAATTGATTGAATAATTTTCAAATACTAAATCAGAGTTCGTGTTTGGTACATGTCTACATGAAGACATCATAAAAAGTGCTTCACTAATAAAAATAGCAAAGAAAAAAAGAATTGAAAATAGTTATATAGTAATCATTTTGTCCATTTCAATTTTCGATTTAAAAAATCTTTTACAATAGAAATTTTTTATCACAAATCTACATAACAATCTTCAAACTTTAATCAAATTCACTACAACTAGAAATTTCAATTTAATATAGATAATATACAATGATTTTATTATGTTTTTATTACAATATACAAATAATTATTTCTAGATAGATATTGAATTTCTAACAAGCATCCTCATTACACAATATTGCAGGTCTAATTCGTCTTACGTGCCGTCGAGAACGTAAGATGTTAATGATTTTGTTTCTAAGTCCAGGTAATGATAATATACAAACAAAAGGTAATAGAAGTGGCATATAATAGCTAAGAAATAAGATATACTCAAAAACTTCAGTTCCCATATCCGACGGTAAACCACACAAATATAAAAAATTCATCACTGTTAGAGGAAAAAAGAATATAACAAAAAGTAAAGATATAGATAATAATTGAATGACCATTTTTCGCTGTTTTCGCCATTGAATTAATTGATTTACACGATGTTTTTGCCATGAAACACGTGCTATCAAAGTTATACTTGATATAACAATTATTATAGAAGGTATTATTTCATGCGCTATCATTTCCCACATAAATAGAGCATAATAATCATAAAAACAAAGATAACAACATTGCATGGTAGAATCATCGAAATAATTTTCACAAGGTGGAAAAAAATGGGCAATACTATAATAGATCATGCAATAAAGAAGAATTAAAATGAGAGGAAGATAATGAATAAAAAAAAGTTTCTTTTTTGTCATCATCCATCGACTATGAAAAATAAGTATATGTCTTTCAATAGAAGCCCAACAAACGAGTACCATTTGAGTTACATAAAGTCCCGAATCAATAAAACTCCATATAGCACAAAAAGTACGAGATCTATGCCATATACCATCATAGCGATAATAATAAAGTATCGATGGATAAAGTGTTAATTCAGAAATAAGACCAATAATAAGATCAACAAGAATAACATGATTATTGAGAGCATTACGCGATGGACGATGAAATAGAAGATATGAAATAATAATGAATGAACAGATAATAGATGGTATAAGAAAAATAATATAAAGCCAAAATCCAACTATTTTAGGTATGACATCATTGACAATAATTTCTGAACTATTGCTAATATTAAATGTACTGTCCTCGTCAATCATTTGAGAAATGAACGCATTAGAATAAATCTAAATTTGAAAAAGAAAATAGAATAAATAAGATATTTTCGAATGTCATTTTGATAATATCATTTTCTTTCGCTAATAAACAGCAATGTTTATCTCTTAATTATATGTCAGCAGATGCTATCTCACTTTTAAGTAGATCAAATATGAGATTGTGAATAATATAAAATTCTCAAATAGTAAACAAGAAAAAAAAATCTATAGATGAACTATTAGAAAGAAAAAGAAGCATAGAAACACTTTCTATATTACAAAGAAATTCTACTAGCTTTTTCGCCTCGTTTATAAAGCAGTTCATTGAAGCAGTCAACACTAAACATCTGTTCTCCAATTTTCTTTTAATTAGCTTACTTCACTTTTTCAAAATGTTAAAGAATAACAAATGGTAGTCAATAGAATAAAATTGAAGAGAGAAATATACAAAAAAAAAATTATTGCGTAGATATGAACAAAGAAGCTTATGAAAAACAGTCATTTTTCCACATATCTTGAAGATTAATAAGTACAATAAAAAAAAATGCATAGGATAAATTAAAAATAAGCCATAAAAAATAATAAATGAATGTGTCCTAAGATCGTTTATACGAATTCACGTACTAAGTGCTTACTTCTTTAATAATATGTTGTTCAATAAGAGTAGGTACTGGAAATGGAAAATTAAAACAGATGTTTTTTTTTCTTCTGTTCTTTATATATGATTCTACTTAGTCAAGTGAATAATAAAGAAAAGGCCATTAAAACAAATAATAATTCATTAATGAATAATTTTGACCATTCCACAACTACGGACTCTGTTTATTCGGAGTTTCAAGCTGATTTAAAAAATGTTTGTGGCTTCAAAAATTTATATGAATAATTAATGTTTGCTTATCAAACGTATGTTTTTTGCGAAATAGTCAAGAACATTCTTTTAAACTTAACCGCTTAAACGTCTATTGAGGTATTCGACTCTAATGAAATTACATTTAACAACAGATGGAAAGCTATTTTTTGTATGATATTGATAGTCGGCTTGTGATCATTGGATCGAAAAGGATTCTTTTCTTTATAATAGTGCTAAATTTATAAGTTTTTCAATAAATATGGAATATCTGTAATTGATAGCGTCGTCATCTTTTTTCAAAAGAAGATAGATCTCATTTGTTTTTGAGATAAGCTGTACATCTTGGGCAACAGACCTGATTTTGTTTTTCCTCTCTCAAAAGAAACGATTAAGATTCGAAGATACTAAAATAGTACAAAGGACCTATCGAAGTGAGAGCGCAAAATGATTTAAGAAGTCAAATTTCCTGTATAATCGATCATTTAAATATTTTGTGCATACTCAAGTTATGAACAACCATGCAAGAAACTTCGTACATGTAATTAGAGATGTGCAGGGTTACCCTGACCTATCCTTCAAGGTAGAGTGAAGGTTAGAAAGTTTTTCTCAGTCAGAATATAGGATACGAAAAAATACTTACTCTGGTGGAATCATCTGTTTCGCCCTAACATTGTGAAAAAACAAAGTATTTTTGCTTTTTTTTACTCGCCTTCGACATATTTAGTTTCTTCTCTACGTGCAAATATTTGTCTACCTGAATCTTATTCGGAATCAAATAGGGGACGGCATGCACACACTATCGCACTCAAACTGCATATAACAGTACAGTAATGCTTATTTAGTCTTTGTTTTTATCCCATCTATCTTTTTGTGTACACGAAGACACTTATTATATTGTCCAACAGTACTCATCAAAGCTTCGTTTCTTATTTTGCTCATTTCAATGTTATTCAATACATGCAGATTCTCACCAGATCGGACATCCTCAGAAATAAAATCGAAAATAATGGAAGATAGTATCTGGTATGCACTCTGAGTAAAAAAAACACGGTTGCTTTTCATTCTTTATACGTTAATGTCGTTTTCATTTCTGCTTCTTATTATACAATCTAAGAAGAATGTACCTTCAAAGCAATCAAATAGAATACATGATTCTTCTTCATATCAAGACACTCATCGATTTTTATAGTGAATTGAGTCGATTCGATGGAGATTTGTTGTATTATCTTGTTGACAAATTGAAGAATAGCATGGTAATTTGGTCCTTCTCTTCTGATTCGATTCGCAGCCATCTTCTCTTTTTATGCGTAGACAGCATGAGTGCTGGTGCCTGGATGTGTGCGTGGAATCATTCTCGTCATCTATTCAAGCAACTACATGCATACCCTCTTCGCCGATCGTAAGTGCTCGAGGCATGCTATTGAATACCCCCGATAACACTATCTATTGAATGGTTTGTTTATCGAAAAGATACAATAGATATCTAAAAGATTTTCAGCAAGGAACAGTATACATTCACAATAGATTCTATTCATGTCCACTAAATGGTTCATCTGCCGCTCAAGTAGAGTATTCGACTGATTGTTACTGCTGAATCAAAAGCAAATGATCATAATCTGTTCACAATGGTGTGTGATTATCTTCCGAAAGAACCAAAAAGTTATATAATCAAGCCGTGGGTATGCCCATTGTGTTCGTAGAATGTTAGGACTGTTTGTCCATTTCTTGTTATTTTCAACTAATCTTACTACAAAGAGCATATTAGATTTTTCAAAAAAAGCATCCCAAGTTATAGCATAATCTTTTTGGCTTATATGTCTATTCAAATGAATGATTAAATGTAATCAATGATAGTGATATACAAAAACGTGATCACTAAGTTAAATCCAATATTGTTCAGCTGCGGTGCTGAGGAAGTATGTGATACACTGAGATGCGGATCGCTAATCATTCGACCAGAGATCGTATCGTTTGTTGTTGTTTCATTGGTGTCAACTGGAAGATAGATGGTATCAATTGAAAAGAATGGTGGTAAAGCAACGACTGGTAATCCGCGTAGATCATCAAGTTTTTCGAATTTCAAACAAACTTCCAGCAAACAATTTCCACTAATGGTTCCCATCGCATAGGCACTATAACCGTTTGGACACGCTTGAATGCGCGATCTGGTAGCTATATTTCCGAATTGACATGAATAGATCCCGCCATAGTGAGGCAATGTATTTGTACTTGATGTGAATCTTTCACCCAAACATACTTTGATACCATCGATGTCGTACGCTTCTACCAAACCTTGTGGACATGTGTAATCATTGGTGACTGGATTGACTTTTTTCGTTGTGAATGAGCCACCAAATACATAGGTCGATCGAATGTCGCCAGTGCCATACAACCCTAACTGTTGACTGACATTCCGATTGCATCCATAAAGATTGAGTTCGCGCCGCCCCTGTCCTGTATAAATATTCTTGCAACACTTTTTCAACCAAAGAAAACCACATGCTCGACAACTTTGTCTATATAATGATGTATTTAGGATTTGAGTATGTAAGAGATACTTATTGAACCCGTATTTGCATTGATCGTTACCTGTATAGTAGTTTTTCATTTGCAGGCTTGAACATTTTCTAAATAGAGCGTTTTTTCTATCATCGAAATATAAACATTTCTAGAAACTGGGTAGTCAATTGACAAAGTATTGACATCAAATGAACGATTTTCCAATGAATATCAAGTGTTGACTTACTGTGGCATATGAGAATCTTCTGTGCAAGTGCGAATAAAGCCTCCGAACTGTGTCGTCTGTTGAACTGAAGCACAGGAACCATCATCGAGATTGGTAATCCAGTTGAACGATGGTGAATTTCGATTCATACATCCTCGAATTGTATTCATTTCCATATAGGTATTGACCGCTTCATTAATTTCTTTTCGAACTTTGCTCAATGCCATGTCAGTCAATTCAGGAATTTTATCCGCTTGAATAAAGTATGTGAGATTTTCAACAGCTCGTCGAATGATAGCTGGACTTTTCTTCACTGATGCTTGCCATGCTTCCATATGACCACCTAAGATAAAGATTTCACCACCTTTAGAACTTACTACTTTTCGATTGATTTTTCTTTTGTATTCATTAATCGAGGTTTGATTATATTTGGAATCCGATTCGTAATTTGCCGAAAGACCAAATGAGCTCAAAAATGATGCTTCCGCTGCTGCTTTGTACATTCTTTTTTCTGATGTGCTGGAAGAGTAATTGGAATGGGATATGAAATCTTCTTCAGTGATCGATCCACCCAAATATAAACGGCTTGTATAGTGTGTTCCATATTTTTTGACAAAAAGCTGAGCAAGATAAGTCGCCAGAAGACTTTCCTGATTCGCTTGATATTCGGCAATTTCAATCAGATCTTTTTTAACTTGTGGATGTAGAGGACATGTAGATAGAAGAAAGACGTCGACCATGAGATAGTCGATTTGGTTTCGCAGTGTGATCGACTTCTCTTGTCCCTGTTCCTTTTTTGTTGTTTGATACTCTTTCGAATAGGAGCCACCGATTTTGAAGCCTCCGAATCCTGCGTTACCTGCTATCATTAAATTCGATGAGTAGTCACTAGTACGTGAATCGAATGTGTCGATTTCTATTGATCCCATCTCAATTTTATTCTCGTGTAGAGGAATCATTTCAATACAGGATTGAAACACATCGGAATCATTTAAATTCGACACTTCATAGATAGGTGCCAAATCAATGAAACGTAAATGATCCCAACCGAATCCAGGATAAATATCGACGTTCAATAGTTTCTCACCATCGCATCTGAACCATAGTAACAACAAGGCCATGTAAGACACCTTCATTTTCCTCGAGATAAATTTTTTAATCTGAAAATGAAATTCATGAACATCGATTACACTTCATGAGCTACTTGACAGAAAATTGATCGAACCGAGTTTGTTTTCAATAAACACTATAGACCGAAAACAGTCTTTAATAGCTTCGATAGACATTGCTTACGCTGCGTCTCTTTTTTTTTTTTGAATTACAAAACGCCACGTATGAAATCAACACAACTTAAATACTGTCAATCGACACCAATTTCTTAAGCAAATACATATATATCTAAGCCAATAACTCGAAATAACATCTCATGTTTCTACATGTATATCTAAAGTGATTATTGCAATCTCATAACACCAGTCAGCGACTTAATCGATCAGTATCGAATTTCGAGATATACGCTGGAGAAGTAATGAAGACAACACAGAGAGAGAGAGAGAGAGACCAGCGGCATGTGTTTCTTCTAGAAACTATTGATCTGTTGATGTTGGTGAGTGGTTAGGTGCGGGTATAGGTGTGTATTAATCAATCATGACTAACATTTTATGCACACTAAAAAAAACCTAATTTAACAAGAGAACGTATAACTCTCTCTCTGTAATGACACACCAAATAAAACATGGAGGAGATTAGAAAACCAACCAAGGGAAATAAAAGAAAAGAGAGGTAGTGACTCGCAGGCAGCAGCTACTGGGACTTATTTTTTCGGGATTTATTGGGATTTTTCAATAAGTCCGTAAGCACTTTGAGATAAATCCCATACAGTTCCTCGCTACATACAGAATGTGGATGAGGGTGTGGGTGTGAGTATGGGTGTGGATGTGGGTGTGGATGTGGGTGTGGATGTGAGTATGGGTGTGGGTGTGGGTGTTGATGTGAGTATACTGGGATAGCATCAATATTAATATATCCGAATAAATCCTCAATAAAGAAATAAGTCCGCTAGAAAGAATAAATCCCGAAAAAATAAGTCCCGGTAGTCCCTCAGAAATGGAACACTTCAGTTCCGAAAATGGGAATTCCTGCGAATCTGAATAGGGAAATCAAAAACGAAAACGATTAATTATTACCTCTGAAGAATACTTCCAAGTATCTGTGAACAAAGTTAGAAAGAAGTCGTAAATAGTCAGGATTGAGAAAACTGGTGTTTTTCCATTACGAGAAATAAAAGAAAAGAATTTCAATACGATTACTACGAAAACAAACAGCTTCTTAAATTCAGTAATTCGGTAACACTAAGCTTTTTAGAGTCAAATGACGTTTCTAATTGCACAAGCTATACGAGCCGTATATAATCTTCCCGAAGTTCCATTAGTTTAACATTGTAAGTTGAATGATTTTCTGAATTGATTTATTACTTATACAAATGTTTTAAAGTGAAATAAAATCAACGTGTCAATGTATTTTATTGAATATCATCATCAAGAACATATTGCTGTACATTAACAGGTTTTGTTTTCTCTTTTGATGAAAGAGAATTTTCTGATGTTTCATCATTAGTTGTTGATATAATACTATCGATACTTGATTTTTTAAGCTCTTTTACTAGATCGTTTTCTTCGTCTTGTTTTTTTCGTTTGATAAAATAAAAAATTATTAATGAAAGACCAGACAAAATTAATACACATATAATAATAATGATTATTATTGTTTTCAGATTTGTTTGAATATTAGAATTATTGTTTTGTTTTTTTAACTTTTTTTTTTTTAATTGATGCTTTCGATTTATTCTTATTCATTGTTAAATTTTTATTAGTTGATTGTAGTAAACTAGTAAATTCCATAGTTTTGTTTTTATTCATATGTCGATTATATTCTTCATTTAATTCTTCTATACTCATTGGCGTATTTGCATTAACCTTTCAATATAAAACATATGAACTTTAAAAAAACAAAAGCTTATTCATACATTATAATAGCAAAAAGGAATAAATGCAGCATTAGGAAAATCATATTTATGCTGACATGGATGAGAATCAAAGACTATATCTAATCGACAAATAATCCAATCTCGTTTAACAAACCATATATAGAATGTATAACGAAATTTCCCTTCATCTAAATTAATTAACTTAATATTATCCGCGATTGTTACTGTATAGTTTTTATTAAAAAATGAATCGTGTTCTAATGTTTTAATCGAATCTGATTTTTCATTATGAATTGATATGGAAGTTGGTGAAATACTTCCACTTTGATGTATTAATGTTAAATGAAGTTTAAATTTAGTATTGAGAGTTTTTTCATTGATACATTTATGAAGTAATGCATTTATAGTAAATATATTAATTAAATCATCAGATGAAACAAGATATGGATGAGAACAATATGAACGAAGATTATCTATTTTGTTTATTGTATGAAGAAAACCAATAAAAGAAATTTTATCATCAGGACAACGAATAGATATGATTGTCTTTATTAAAATTAAATCAACTTTATTTAAAATAACTAAATGAACATAGAATAAAAGTAATGATAATAATAATAAAAGCATATTCCATTAAAATGAAAAAGATTACTATAAGCGCTATTTTATTTTTATTCTAAAAAAGCGATTCATTAACAATTTCAGCTTGCAAAGAAAACAAATAAGGCTGAATTCATTGAATCCAGTTATATTATATTCATGACTTGTTTTTTCTTTATAATAAACGCCAATCGACTGAAACATTTATGTAGAACAATCATAGTATTTTTTCTAAAATATCGCCTATATCTGTCCATATCTTACTGTACACATATAAGTTTACTATTTGAATTGGATGTGTTCAATGAGGATAGTAGATGCCGTCACTATTAGTTTAGTTATAGTAGTTCAAATCATCAATGTTCTGAATTTTGTTCATGGTGTTTTTCAGTTCTATTTGATTATTATATTTTCGATATTGCTTATCAAATATAAAATTTCAGAAAATGTTTACAATTAATCGTTTTTAGTTTGTCAAATTTTTCTAGATATATAGACTGAAAAAGAAAACACTATGTCACACGATAGGTCATGAGTAATTTCTACAATTAAATTTTGAATATTTCATAAGATTTCTATTAGATGTACTAATTTCTTTTTCGCTGATTTAAGAAGAAATAAACATTATTATGTGCAAATAATCTTATTAAAAACTACATTCATTTGTTACTTATTAATTGCAGTAAACAATGAAATACAATTCTTGATTGTGATAAAACATTTTCTTTTTTTTAATGTACATGCAAACTTTCTTGTACTGGTCAGTCTATAGCATGCACAAGCGAATTGCGCTAGGGATGAGCATTTCAAATATGAGCATCTCTTTATTCTGAGCAGTGGGCGCTTATTTCTAATCTCATAAGCAATAATAAGTTCTCTATTGTGAGTAATATATGTTTTTTAACTCAGGCGCAGGATGAAAATAAATTGTTGGAAGAAAGAAAAAAAATCACCTTCTGCAGTCGAAATGCAATTTCAACTAAATACTTATTGGTTGAAAAAAAAGAAACTGAAAAATTTCCAATAATGAGCCACTCCATAAAGTGAGTGGGTTTAGACGATCTTCATGGTGCTCACATTATAGAACTTTCAGTATGGTTTTTTATTATCAAAAGAAATATTATTATGGGAAAAATGAAAAAATCTGATTTGCTTTTCATTTCGGTTGAAATGATCTTTTCATCAGTGAGTAGTAATAAAAATGTTTCTGTTTGCTCAGTGATAAAGAACGGACGAAACAGTATAAAAACGAAACAAAATAAAACGCATCGAAACTGACATTAAAACGTATATAATATTTAAGAAATATGCGTTGTGTTACATGTTCAATTCATTTGCCATCAAATAATTATGCATTAATTGAAGGTGATTATTTTTGTTGGACATGTTTCTTTGAACAATATGCTAATCTTTCAACAACACAAACAATATGTCAGAATTGTGGAAGTATACCTTTATCGTCTAGTAGAACAACATTGTAAGTCAAGAAAATTTATTATTCTATCGTCTTGATTAATGTTTATTTTTATTAGAAATCAAAAACAAGAACAATATGGCTCGGCAACCTCATTGATTAGTACACAATCGACCAAAATATCCGAAGCTGGTAAATTCTTTTTAATGAAATAATTTTTCTAATATATTTTATAGCTAGACATATTGGTACAACCATCGCTAAAACTTTTCGTCGATTTCGTTCGCCTTCTGCATCACGAACTGCAGATGATCCTAGTCATCAAAAGTAAGATGAAATAAACTAGAAAAATCATATATGATATTTAAATTGAATTCAATCATGAATTTAATCTCGTGATATTGTTCATGTAAACTTTACCACAAACGAAGAGCCTATTCACATACTTAAATAGATATCTAATGCAAATATGTACACTGTTTGTGCTCTAACAATAAGTATAACTCACTTTTTGGGTGACCGTAATTTTAACATATTGTTTGGATTTTTCTCAAAAAGAATGTATATCAAACACAGAAAGTTAAAAGAAGGAACTTAATCATTGACGAAATCGTCCTTCATAAGATATACCGTCTGTTTTATTACTTTATTTTAATACTCATTTGCTAAATTTAAAAAATATTCTAAGAGAAAATCGTCTTAATTCAAAAATTAGTAAACTTTATTGTAATAAGCATTATATTTAAAATTGCCTTAAGTCTAAATTTGTATGTACAAATTTAATTACAAAACAAGTTAAGATTGACACGAGAAACCTATAAGCATATATATATATGTCAGATTATATTTTGCCTAGGTCAATATTCTTTCGTCGTTTTTTGTTTTTCAATTTTATAGTCTTGTTCAAACGCAAATGAAAAGCTATTTTTTAAATATTATAGCGCCATAAATATGAGAAAAAAATGTCTTCAATTACCGTTAGACCCTAGTGTCTGGCGACCACGACTTTCATCAAAAAAGTTTTCTGATACTGACCACTCCAACCTTGTTTCATAGGCGCATAGTACATGTCTCTGATCCTAGGATCTATTCAAAGTAGTTATGAATAAATTCTAATCTACTCTATAACATATTTCTACTGTTTTCTTTGTGGATCTATTTGAGTTTGTTACTTAGACAAAAATAGATATGTCAAGTAGTCTAAAATATATGATAACACGACTTATTCGAAATCAACTGAAATAATGAAATGATTCGATTTTAGACCACCACATCCATCTAAAACGCATAATACAACATGTCAAGTATGCTTTGATGAAAAATCATCTAAATATTTTCATGCAATATTCAATCATAATTGTCTACAAGTTCAACGAACTATTTGTGATACATGTATCTATCGTCATATTCAACAATCTTTTCAAGAAATGTGTACAGATGATGTTCGATGTCCAGAACTTGAATGTAATAGTAAATATACTTATGATACAATTCAACATATTCTTATTTCAAATAAAGATAAAAATCTTTTTGAAAGATATGATCGATTTATAAATCTTCATCTATTAGAACAAATGGATGAATTTATTTGGTGTTCAAATTCTAAATGTCAAATGGGACAATTAAACGATGGTGGAGAATTTAATAATATTGTTACTTGTATTCGTTGTTATAAAAAAACATGTTTTAAACATAAAACAAAATGGCATACAGGATTGACATGTGAAGAATATGATTTACAAATAAATGATGATCTTAGAGCAAGTTTAAAATGGTTAAATCAAAATACAAAAACATGTCCAAATTGTCCTTATCAAATTGAAAAAAATGATGGATGTGATCATATCACTTGTATTAAATGTCAATATGAATTCTGTTGGTCATGTTTAGCTGATTATAATCAAATACGACGTGAAGGAAATCATCGACATCATCCTAATTGTAAACATTATGCAGCTCATAATGGACACTAAAATTTTGTATTTTCTATACATATTATTTCTGTGTATTTTGGATTCCGAAAATGATTCAAATTTAACATGTCATTCATATCTATAAATATGAATTTGATAGTTTTGTTCTTATGCTTAAAGAATGTTGGTGTTGTAGTCTTCTCTTTACCCATACACTCACATCCCTCAGACACTACAATATTAATCCGAACTATATATATCTTTGATTTTTCTGTTCAGATCTTTTATGTTTTTATTGTTTTGAAGACTAAACTCTCACGCGTAAAAGCATTGTTAATTCAATTGCTTCTACTTTACTTTTATAAGAGATAGTTGTCAATTAAAAAGAAACAATCAAATCTATTTTTAAGCTCGATAGACCAAGTAACAATGTTTAAAACTTTCCCAGTACTCTTTATGTCTGTTTTGTCAACATGTTTTTGATAATCTAAGAGCCATTGTACGAAAGAGACGATCGAAATACAGACCATGAGCTGAATCGATGTTACCGATCTTAATGAAACTTTGCTTCTAAAACCGTTCTCCTATTGAAGATGTTGAAATCATAATAGATGCACACTCACGTAAAAACTGACGATAACCAGTGCAGTACTCACTCATTGTATATTTCACCATTTTTCAACAACAATATTTTTAGTCACGAAATTTTGTGAATATGTACTAGCGTAGGTACTCTACATACTGATACAGTGAGGAGGATGTGAATGTAGAGAAAGCCTTCACCCACACCCTGATCTCATTCATGCACTGTTTCTAAGTTGTACATATTAGATGGATCTTTCAACTTTTTAACTCAGTCCTCACTACTAGTTCATTTCTTTGAAAAACCACGATTTTGATCAAAAACTAATTTTCGAGAAGATCCTACTGATACAAAGAAACACTCTAGAAGGCTGAAATTTTTAGTGAATATACAAACTCTAGCTTCACTAAAAAGTTCAGATCTCTATCTAATTCGAATCACGAGCCATGAAGTATCAAACTTGCGTAAAATGTAAAATATTTGCGCATACTTGATGAGTCATAGAAATTTAAGAACTCAGTTTTTTGAGTTAAAGATTTTATCATCGAGATATATGTCCACAAAAAATGTCAGCTCAATCAGTAGAGCTGTTCGAGAAAATATGGTCCGATCAGAACTCTTCTTGATCGAAATGCTCATTTTTTTGATCTTTGATAAAACATTCATAAAAAATCGTCCCTCGAAAATATATCTTGAATAGAACCAAATCTGACGACCTCAACTGAGCAGTTTTTTGTGAAAATAGATCGTAATTTTACTCAAATAAGCCAATATATACACTAGAAAAAGTTATTGCTTGAATCAAAATAAAAAAACAACCCAAAATTTTGAAAATTGTTACTAATAGCTAAGAGTCAGTAGTATGTAGTTCCAAATCGGGAACTTATCAGTGATAGAAATTCTGATCACAAGATAGAGAGCAAATCTAGGACCTATGAAAGCTTCTATAGTGTTAAACAAAAAAACATTGTTGTTGAAAAATGATGAAATATATCATTAGTGAATACTGCATTTATTGTCGTCACTTTTTACCTGAGATTGCCTCTATTAGGATTTCAACATTTAAGCAGAGGAACTGTTTTAAAAGCAAAAATTTTGGCATTTTCACATCTCACTTAGGGTTGTATACAAGTAAAATTTCATTAACATTAGATTGAGCAGGATTGATTGTTCCTATCTTGCAATACCTACTAGAAACAACTGTAAAGTTTATAAATAGAAACAATTACTATATGAATAGGTCAATAATTCAAAATAATGTTTTTATTTTTGTATTGTGTTGTTAATGGAAAATAAATACCGATGAAATTTTATTTCTATCATTCATTCTTTTTTCTTATCAAACAAACAATAATCAATGTTTCTCATTCTGATAAAATTGATGGCTATCGTAGTTTCTTTTTTTGCATTTCATTTTATTAAAAATCGTACACATTCTCAAATTTCATAGCAAAGTTGATCGTAAATAACCACTTCATGATCATATTATAAATTTCTCTTCATTAGTTTATAACACATGCAAAATATATTTTCTTAATAGTGATCATAATATCTCCTATTATGATTTGTATCGCAACTTGTTATCTATTTTATCAATTAATTTATTTAAATCTAATTTTAAATGCATAAAAATTCAATTATAAAAATACTTCTCACTTGTCCAAGTGCGAATTACACTTAGGAGTAAACCTTCCAAATATGAGCATCTCTTTATTTTCAACCGTCGGTGCTTTTTTTCTAATTCAATAAGCAATAATAACCTGTCTCGATATTATGTGCAACACATGTTGTACTCATGACTCGCCGGAAAAGAAAAAAAACATATAATACGTATTGTTTTATCATAAATAACCATGAGATACACATACAAAGAGGATGGACTAAATTTTCATATTAGAAAGAAGAAAAAACCGATATTATATAACAGCGTCAGTGCCAGCTGTAACATAACATCACTCTTGTGTTAACAGCTGGTAACATCAACTCATGTATACATATATTGATTTGTTCCTGTGTAAAAAAATTGAGTCAACAAATTATTGAAAGGAAGAGAACGATTGTGACTGAGTACTTATATGTTGGAAAAAGAAAGTAAAAGCCTTTCAATAATGAGTACTTCGTAAAGTGACTATTTTTGACTAGTTTCAATGATGCTTACATTGGAGAGATTTGACATCATGATAAAACTATCGTTTAATGAATTTCTATTTACTAGTATATTTTAAAGTCTTCTATTACATTATTAAAAATATATATAAAAAAGTAGTACGAAATTATCTATATATTTTAGAGTAAGGAGATGAGAGAATTGCTGTAGCATCTCATTTTTTTTAAAATGTATGTTCTAAATGAATAAACACATACATGTCTATAGAGATGTATAATTTTCTTTTTAAAATCTTTTATTTTAAAAAAAAATGTAATGTTGAAATTCTCGTTCTTCGCGAATAGAGCCTAGTGTTTATTATTTAGTAAATAATATTGAAGTTTAATAAAAAGTTACATTGTCTTCTTTTTTTTTTTCTCTAATATAGAAAATCTCATAAATTAAAAAATAAGCATATCAAAATGAATTAAATATTTAGTAATTATATTTAATGCAAGATATTTCTGACTGATAAAACTCATACTCAGCAATATTTTCATCAGTTGATATTGTTAGTTATCAAATAACGTTGCTGTTTATGGTGATCTATTGTATTCATATTGTATTAGTTCTTTATAGACTCTTCATACATATCTCTACAGGAGTAAAGAAAACTCTAGTGTCCTCTTTTCCATACTTTTTTTATATTGATTGATGTTGGGATCCAATACATTTTTTCTTTATCATTTTTTTTTCTTAGTGCAAAAGTCTTGAAAAGAATAGAGCAATGCGAGGGTGCGTAGCACTTGAAAAGTATTGGGGTTGAATCGTTCTTTTTTCTCTTTTCTCTAATATTTCATTGGTGTTTCTTTTTTTTTTTTTTGTTGACGCAGTTCCATATTATGTATATTCTTTTCACGTATGTCCTTGGTGTAACATAAACATTAGCCAGCATTTTCTGTCGTTTTGGAGTTCATTTGTACACTCTCAATAAATGCCAGGTTTTTTTTTTGTACAAAGTTTCTTTATTTTTTCAGTAGATCTCAGACGATTCACACACACACATATATATATATAATAACACGGATTGCAGCGCCCTGATTTTTCCTGTGGGGGACGTCCTATTTGAAAAATTTTTTCGCTGGGCAAAATCAGGACGCTGCGATCCATTTATATATATATATAGAAATAAAAGATGAATTTAATGTATCGAAAGATACACTTTAGTTCTCGACTTGAAATTTATTGATCCGTGTAAACTTGCGTCGATCAATTTCTTATCTTTTCTATAGTCGACATTTATAATGCCATACAAACGTATTACGTACAACGAAAAGAGTAAGCAAGAATAGTAATAGAGAAAGACAACAAGAGAAGAGAATCATATACTGTATGCAAATATATAAAAGTACAATCGAATCTGTAAATAAAAACTTTTTTCATTATAGCAAGAGAAATCAATTCATTGTATTACTCTTATTTGTTAAGATTGAGTTAAAATAAATGGAAGATATAACTGTACCCTTTTCTGAAGTTCACCATGTTACAATTGACAAACTCGGTGATGTACCAATAAAAAGAGGTAATTTTCAATTACTTCCTTCACATGTTCAAACATGGCTTGCACAGATGGTAAAAGAAAAATTTTTGTTTTATATAATTAAAAAAAAAACAAAAATTTCTTATTGATAATTTAGATTCAATTATGTACACCTCGTGATATACACATTTGTGATGGATCCGATGAAGAAGGTGAAATAGCTACAAAACTGTTAGTTGAAAATGGTCAATTATCACCATTAAAAAAATATCAAAATTGTTATATTTGTCTAACAGATCCTCGAGTAAAAGAATTATTTTTTTTCCTTGATTTTAAATAAATTGTTTTTGTTTAAGGATGTTGCTCGTGTCGAATCAAAAACATTTCTTATTACAAAAGATAAATTTCAATCCGTTCCACATTCACGTGAAGGTGCTAATTGTGTTCTTGGTCTATGGAAATCACCTGATGAAATAAAAAAGGATATTGATGATCGATTTCCAGGATGCATGCGAGGACGAACATTTTATGTTATTCCATATAGGTTATTATATTAAAACAAATAACCTTTCTTTTTTTGTTCTAATTGACCTTTCTATTTTTAGTATGGGGCCAATGGGTTCATCATTAAGTAAAATTGGTGTAGAAATTACTGATTCAGCTTATGTAGTTCTTTCAATGCGAGTTATGACTCATGTATCATCAGAAATCTGGAAATATCTTCGAAATGGTGAAGAATTTGTTCGATGTCTTCATTCAGTCGGTAAAACAATGACAACAAAAACAAACAAAAAAAAATCTTTTTAATTTTTTTTAATACAAATGTGTTTTTCATTTATTTAGGTGTTCCACTTCCTACTACACAATCAATTGTTAATAATTGGCCATGCAATCCTGAAAAGACATTAGTAAGTTAATTATTTTTTAAAAATATCAGAATCTTTTTTATTTTCTTTTTATCTCGTTTCTAATTTAATAGAGAAAAAACAAGTTTTTCTTGTTATCTAATAGAATCTTTTTTTTTCCAATTGGCTGTTATTTATAAATATCCTTTGCCATCTATTTTTATGTATTTCTACCATTGTGTTTTACATATCAACGTCATTTGTTATATATAGAAACAATATAAAATTAGAAATACAAAAAAAAGAAAACAGTTAGTAAAATTCGTGTGAGATTATAAAATGTCAAATATGATGTAGCTGTTGTTATATTAATCATATGATCGTGTCTCACACATTAAAAGCATTTTTAAAATGATTAAAAAAAAAGTTTATTGATACCATGTATATTTCTTGTTGTGAACAATAAAAATCAGTGATGGTTCGCCAGCAGAGTGTAATCCCATCCTTATGTAGACTGCTTTGAGTCCTCATTTGAATAAAACTATTCGTAAGAAATATTTAATAAATAAATACAAAGTTTTTCTCTTTTTTCTTGTGAGTGCTTAGGTTGTTCATTTTCCAGATTCTCGAAAAGTAATGAGTTTTGGATCTGGTTATGGTGGAAATAGTCTACTCGGTAAAAAATGTTTTTCTTTACGTATTGCTGGTCGTATTGCATATGATGAAGGATGTTAGTATAATTTGATTTTTAAAGAAAGAATTTTTTGTTATAAAATTTTTTTTGTTTTAAATTTAATAGGGTTAGCTGAACATATGTTAATTATGTCAGTAACAAATTCGCAAGGTGAAGAAAAATTTATTGCTGCTGCTTTTCCATCTGCATGTGGAAAAACAAATTTAGCTATGTTAACACCAACAATTCCAGGTTATACAGTTCGATGTATTGGTGATGATATTGCTTGGATGAGATTTGATAAAGAAACAGGTGAATTACGTGCCATTAATCCTGAAGCTGGATTTTTTGGCGTTGCACCGTACGATTTTTGTTTTAATTTTTAATTATAACAAGAAGAGAGAAATTGTTGGTTTTTGTTTTTTGTTTTTAGTGGTACAAATATGAAAACAAATCCAAATGCAGTTTTAACTTGTTTACAAAATTCAATATTTACTAATATTGGTGAAACAGCTGATGGTGGATTTTATTGGGAAGGTCTTGAAGAAGAAACTCCAGCTGGTACTGAAATAACTGCATGGACTGGTGAAAAATATAAATTAGGAGAAGATAAAACAAAAAAATCAAGTCATCCAAATGCACGATTTTGTTGTCCAGCCCGTCAATGTCCAATCATACATGACAAATGGCAAGATCCAGCTGGTTTACCTATTTCAGCTATTATTTTTGGTGGACGACGACCAGAAGGTGTTCCTTTAGTTATTGAAGCATTCAATTGGACACATGGAGTTTTTCTTGCTGCACAACTTAAATCAGAATCAACTGCTGCTGCTGAACATACTGGAAAAAGAATTATGCATGATCCATTTGCTATGCGGTAACAAACAAAAAAAAATATATAAAATAAAATTTATTTTTTATCTTATTTTTTTTAAATTTAATTTTAGACCATTTGTTGGTTATAATTTTGGAAAATATATTCAACATTGGCTTGATTTTGAAAAAAATCCAAATAATAAAGTAAAAAAAAAGTTTTTATTTTATTTTAATAAATTTATATTTAATTTTAATTTAGTTACCTAAAATCTTTCATGTCAATTGGTTTCGTGTAGATGAAAATAAAAAATTCCTTTGGCCTGGATATGGTAAGAAATTAAAATCTTTTGTTTTTTTCTTTGCTTATCTTTTATTTTTAATTTTATTATTTGTAGGTAATAATATCCGTGTACTTGATTGGATTATTCGACGAGCTAATAATGAAGATGTTGCTGAACCATCAGCTGTTGGTCTTTTACCTAAAAAAGGTTCACTTAATCTTCAAGGTCTTAATGTTGATTGGGATAAATTAATGGCATTACCAAAAGCTTATTGGGTTGGTGATATTGATGAAACATTACAATGGCTTGATGGTCAATTAGGTGATGATTTACCACAAGCTATCCGTGAACAAATTCAAAAACAAAAAGAACGTGTAGCGCAATTAAGCTAAATTGACAATCAATTATACAATTCAATTGAACAGTTTTTAACCTTTTAGATAGATCTAAACTGTAGTTAAAAACACTTTTCAAACCTCTTATTATTATACTGTTATGACATGTAAAACGTCTTTAAACACGAAAATCTTTTTTTATATTTCCGTCAAATACTGTTTTTTTTCACCTTTTACATTATTTTATAAAATAAAGACAGCTACTCAGTACATAAATGACAATCATATTTCTATTGAAGTTTTTGTTTTTAATATGATGATATAAATCTTTATTCATTTCTAAATACACAAATAGTAAAACGAATCAAAAAATATTTTATCTATAAAGAATAAATAATTTTTAATGACACAAAAAATATTCAACAAAAACATTAAATTCAATTGTTATATTTAGACAAAAAGAAAATTTGACACACAGCAAACAATAATATCGAAGGAGGAGATGGGTGAAGGTGGCTTTCAGTCTTGAAAAATTGTCGATTTAACCCACTTCTTATTGTTTCTATTTTTACTCACCAATTGCCAGAAAAACATAAGTTTTATTTGTTTTCATTTAAAAAAAATCGTTATTTGATATTTTATTATTTGTTTATTCATCAATATGACTTTTTGTCAAAAAAACTCAACAAAATCAATTAAATAATATGTTGCACGTTTCTTCGCACTACTGCGCGTAGACCGATTGGTTCGGTCCGTTCTGACTTATTCAGACTAGTTCCATCTCTGATTCTGATAGTAGATTGTCGGTTCGATAACCACTATCGATAAACCATTATAGAATGTGGTCAGAAGATAACCGATTGCGCAAGTATTAAACTATCATCGTTTGATTGACTATGCTATCGGTGGTGTTTTTGTCACTAGCGACAAATACCGCTGGTATAGCGCACAATATAACGAGCGATTTTTGTCCAGTTGGAATCGCATGGAATAGAAGTTGAGTCAAATTTTATTATATTTTTACTTCTTAAAACATTATGAATTACTTAATGAATATTTTGAATAGTATTGATTATCAATCCAAGAAAAATAAAAAAAAATACTTTATGAATTTTTTTTTCATATAAATAATACATATAAAAATCGGTTTTTATTCAAAAATAATCTAGTCAAATTCATTAAAATATTTCTTAAAACAAAATAAATAAATATGAAATTAATTTAAGAATACAGGGTGTCCCAAAAGTCACTCTACCAAAAAACAATTCAATATCACCACTAAAGGTGCTAGCAAAACGAGCTGATTTTTTAACCGATAATATTGAAACAGTTAGGGTGACTCTTTGTTAACTACTATTATCGATCTCAACAAAAAAATTTTACTTTTTCGCGGATAGAAAAAAAACAATATGTTTAACAAAGGATCTCTCTAGGCATGTCTTTATGGATGTAAAGCTTGAACATCCCTCTATTATTGGTAAAAAATCAGTCCGTTTGATAGCACATTTAGTGGAGATATGGAATTGTTTCTCGGTAAAGTGACTTTTGGGACACCCTGTATCTTATTTTCAATATGTTTTCATATTCTTATTTAATTTTATATTTTAAAATGAAATAAATATTTAAATAAGAACCCTAATAAAGATAATATTCATTAATTAATTAAAAATATTCAACTTGATAAATAAATAAATAAACAATATTGAGATTCATTGTTTTTTATTTCTGTATATAGTTACTTCTTCCATATATCACTAAGTCATTCTCTTCTTGTTAGAAATCTATCTCATCCTATATTTTATTCCATTTTGATACAAATATTAATCTTGATATTCGTAAATCTGATGAAAATGAGACAGATATTAATGCAGCATGTATTCTATTGTCATCAATAATAATAAACTGAAGGGATAGTGTTATTGCCATCCTTGGTATAGATGTTGATTGCACTATTTCATCATTGCAGTCATGTCTATTTTATTTAGAACATGGATTGATATAAAAGAGAAAGAAATGACTGAGCAGACAGCTACTATTGTTCATAAGATCCGAGTGTCTGGTCGATTGAAGATCAAACGCTACAGATAAAAGATAAACAAATGATATGCGTTAATGATTGGCATAAAAAAATCATTCGGAAATGGTTTTCAATCATTTATTATGAATATTCAAATAAATATTTCAATAAAAATACTATCAATATAATTATGTTAATGATTGTATTTTATAGTTTATAAACATGCAATTTCATGATAATCAATTTGATTTATTTGAATTATGATAGAATATTTGCTCGATTAACTATTAAAATACTTTTGAATGGTTACATTCAAAAGTATTATTATTAAACAAAAATGAATCGTTTTCAACAATCAAGACTTGAATAACAACTTCAAGGTGAAATAAATAAGTTCAAATACTAAATATTATTCCTATTGAAAAACATATAAATGGAAACAAAATCCATTTATTATTGCATAGAGTATATATTCAATTATCAAATGATGAGTAATACTTTATAAACATTGCACTTTCGTTAGGTCGATCAGTTTAAGCACGTCAATGTTCTATAAGTTTAGATTGTACCGAAAGCCTTTTGATAGTATGTCAAAATATCAGTTATGTTATATAAATATTATTCTATGGATTTGCGTTAGTATGAATGTATATTAAACTACTAATTATGCTGTTAATATTGTTTCTTTTAACAATATGAGTAATGTTTATTTGATGAGCTTCGAAGGACATACAACAAAAGAAATATTTTCGATAGATAATCAACATATCATTTTTTATGAAATCAAAAATTAGATCTTATTATTATTTGTTTATTGTTATCTAACAGAAAAAATATTGATATATTTTATTTGTTTGTTTAGTTATAGAATTATTCAATTGACAACATTCTATAATGTCCTTTATTCTATTAAAAATGAAAAAAGCAACGAAGTTATATATTAATAAATCAGAAGATTTCAAAATTATTTGATAATGGCCGAATTTTCTGAATTTCATACTATGTTATTTCTGATTATTGAATTTGACCAGACAGAATCTAGCCGATGAAAATAATTCACAATCCTTGCACCACGCTGTAATGAAGATCATAGGTTTTTTTTGTTTTATTCCAACATCAAACTCAATCGTAGGTATTTTCTTTAGAAAAAAAACATTAAACTATATTTCTCTATTCAGATAATGATCAATGGCGGATCAAATTGTATTGCCTTTTTGAGATTTAATCAAGCAACAGGTCCAATATTAAGTGTCAACTTACAAAAATTGAGTTACATTTCAATTTATGAAATAAGTTATGATCGATAGTACGTCAAATTACAATGATAGTTTCATATTGAAAGAAAGTTAATTTTAAAATATCTGATAAAAAATTAGAACGAAGAAAGTTAAGTGAACACTTTTATAAAAAAAATATTTTTAATTTTACGTCGAAAGATTTTTGTTACAAGTAAATTTGAATAACAGTTAACATAAAATATAGAGTATAAACTTACAAAAAGTTCTATATGTATATTTTTTCGAAATTCTTTATTTAAATACTGTATAATCTATTCGTATGTAAATATAACTGCGATCATCAAAGTAGACAAAGTATCGATCATAATATTCAGTAGTTTTCTAGGCCAGCTAACAGCTCATTATTTAGTGTTATAATTCCAGCTATCCATGCAACTAATTTCATTGAAGTTCATTTTACGTACTATAATTGTTGATATGAAGAAAAATCATCTGGTGCTCTTTTGAGGCAAGCCATTCAGTATTTTATAATGACTGACATTTTTCTAGAGCGAAGCTTTTTCTTCACTATTGTACATCATTAATAAATCAATATCAAAATTAAATAAATGACAATTTTTAGTAAACTAAACTGACAATCAGTAAATCCATAACACCCATAAACCATCAGTAGATTGATCAATATAATGTGCACTCCATTTAAATGAAACTACTATCGGGGCAAAAATATAAGGCACTCAGTTGTTTTTCGAATAACTTTTGATAGGAACAAGATAAAGACCTATGATTTTCAGCATTTGATAGCCAAAATCCAAGAGCATATTTTCATAAGCAAAAGCTTTTCTGAGAAAAAATCCAAAGTTTGGTTTTTCAGAGAATCTTTGAAAAACCACGCTGGCATTTTGAGAATTGTCATAGAAGTCTATTGATTTTTTTAAACATTCGGAATCAGCATCAAAAACTGCGTCGACTCATATATTTTTCTAATCTTTTAACGAAATTTTTTTTCCGCCGAAAAATTCGTCCTTTGTCATTTTTTGACTGAATTCATTTATTGACGTGGTCCTGAGGATGACTAGAGGTAAATTTTCGACGAAAAAAAGTTTCGTTAAAAGACTAGAAAAATATATGAGTCGATGCAGTTTTTGATGCTGATTCCGAATACGTAAAAAATCAATAGACTTCTAAGACAATTCTCAAAACGTCAGCGTGGTTTTTCAAAGATCCTTTGAAAAACCAAACTTCGGATTTTTTCTCAGAAAAGTTTTTGCTTATGAAAATATGCTCTTGGATCTTGGCTATCAAATGCTGAAAACCACAGGTCTCTATCTTGTTCCTATCAAAAGCTATTTAACAGACAATCAGATGCCTTATATTCTGGCGTCGATATTAGAATGCTTTCATATAAAAACCAATATAAACATTTATGTTAAACTTCTAATACTTGTCCTAAAACATTTTCTTTCATTTAGTATGAAATAAAAGATTATTATAGTAAGAATTTTCCACTGGAATCTCTTATATTTACAATCTATATGAATAGTAAAACTTTTAAAACTACATAAGAAAAATATACAACATCAAAATATTATTATGTTAAATGTTAGTTCATCTCATATTTTATTGATAAATAATTTGTTTAAGTTTAATGAAAAATTCTTCTCCATAAAAATATTTTTTTTATTTCTTCACGAATAATACTTCCAGAAACGAGTAAATTAATGTAACCACAAATACAAAATCGAATATAAAGACTAAATCCACCAATTGATCTAAAGAAATTATCCATCTGTTTTTGTAAATCATTCTTTATATGATATTGTGTAATTTGCTCATACATAAGATATAGTGTCTTTATTGAATCAAAGAGAATATATACAATAATATTCATAAGTACCATATAAATAAGTTTTCTATCTTTTGATGATGGAACATATGAATTATTTCTTCCGTCAGTAACAACATTAATACGACATAAACGTCGAATATTTTTTATAGCCAATAATCCAAAAAGTATCATAAGAAAAGGTACTGAAATACCTTTAACCAATGAATAATAAGCTAAGAATATCATATAAATACCTGGTTTAAAATTACAAGTAATATCATTTGTTATACTTGGTACAATTTCTCGAAAGATTAATGCATGACTACTAAATATCATCCAAAATAATGTACCAATTATAATAGATTTATAAGCAAAACAATTATTACTTCGATTTCGTAAATGAACATTTGGTGAAGTAACATACATTCGATCAATCGAAGCTAGAAATCAAATAAAATGAACTTAAACAATCGAATAATGATAATGCATAAAGACGAAAACGACATTGAATAAGACTATATGAACTTGGTTGAATATTATAACCTGTTTCAAGCATTACAGGTAATAATGATGAATATATAAGTAATAAATTAGATAAATTAAATGACAAAAAATATATTGTACAAGGATTTTTACGAAGATTTCTTTGTCTGAATATGATACAACTGAGTAAACAACTGATCGTACCAAAAACGATTAAAATTGGACCACCAATACGAAATATATTT
>CAJNOL010002956.1:18075-28771 GCA_905250125.1 Rotaria sordida | reverse complement strand
TATCAAAAATGATTGGTTGAAGTTTATATCAGATGCTAGTTACATTAACTTTTCTATTTCCTGAAATTTTCATCGAAATCTCTTGAACCACTTAGAAGATAGGTTTCGGAGGGGAGGTTCCTCCTTAACTCGTATCATGTGCATCATTCTCTGCACTATACGGTCCGCGCCACAGTTAAAGTGCATTGATTATCATTAAAACATCGAAAAATCTTAAAAGAAAAAAAGCTTGCTTGGGTTTGGTCCATTTTCTGACCAATTTATGCTCAAATCGGAAATCTGCCTTCAGATTCGGATTCCTAGTGGTCAATAACCTATAGCAAAGTTTTATTAGAACGTCGAAAAACCATAAAATAAAAAAAGCTCGTTTCTGATTGACTTAAGCTGATAAACTTTTAAGATATTTTTCGCGATATAACCCTTTCTTTCAGAAAAGGGAATAATCTAGTTTTTGTTAACGGTTGAAAAGCTTATTTTGTATTCACATCTTGGACAAAATCAAATCAGCTAACAAGTTGATTCAATTTTTTTTTCTTTTATATCAATTGTACTATAATTAGAAAAGTAGCAAATATTTTATGAAAATTCTTACTAAGAAAAAAATGTAATTATACAAAATAACATTCTATAACAAATTAAGAAAAAATTTATATAAAAATAGATTCAACCAAGAATTCACTGAAGTCGATCTTTTATATAATACTTAATCAAAGCATTTTCAACGGTGCAATGCCTCGATTATTGAATCAACATAATACCAAATGGATCAAAAGCTTATTAGAATTACTAATCTTCAATCATGTCAATATATTTTGTAACAAAAAGTTCTACAATCAAAATTTCTAATTTCTCAAAAGAAACTTCAACATATAAAAAAAAGACATTTACAATAACATCTTTTCTCTTTGTTCAATAATGGCATTAAATGAAAAAGTGACAGAACTGTCATGAACTTCTCGAAAAATAAAACTGTTAAATATTACTATTCAAAACTTGATTTAATCAATAAAGATATAAACTAATAAATTTATCGATATTTTCGTTTACAAAAATATTTCAAACGATTTAATAATAATCGTTTAGTTTTTAATCGACGTTCAATTTTTCGTACATATTGTCCTATATTTGCAATGGAATCTTTTAATGTTTGTATATCATTATTTAAACGATCACGTTCAGCACTTAAATTATTTATTTTCTTTTTTCCATAGGCAACAATACAAGTTGATACATCAATATATAAAACATCTTTTAACCAACATCGTTTTCGACATGTTGGACAAACTTAAAATAAACAATAATACAAAAGAATATTTTTATTTCAAAAAAATAAAATAAAATCAAACAAAATACCTTTATTTGTTGTAAACCATTGATGAATACATGATGCACAAAACATATGGCCACATTTTAAAGCTACAAGTTGTTGTTGATCAACACCAAATGTTTCATAACAAATAAGACATGAAAATAAATCTTTTGGTATATGATCATATGTTATTGTTGATGAACATATACTTGTTGTTGTTGTATTTTCATCAATATTTGTTGTTAGTAATGAAATTTCGTTATTATTCATATGAAAAGAATAGATTCTATTTAAAGTTTATTTTTCTTTTTTGCCGCGTAGCCAAGAGAAAAAAAAATCTAATAAGTGATAGATTTCGTTATGTCAACAGATTAACATAAAATATCTAATACAAAAGATGAATAATGTTAAATTCTAATCAACATAAGATCGAATCTCAAAAACGTTGGAAGTTTTCTTTTTTGTTTCTAAGCGGCAAAAAATTAATTTATCAGATCTGAACGGAAAATAAGACATTGTCTCATGAGAATACAACGAATTTTTATAATATAAGTAAAATTCAATGATCTAATAAAATAGTTTTCGGCTAGAAAAAGATCAGATTACATATTTTACCGAAAGAAAAAAAAAAAAAGAAAAGCTTTCAACACTCATAGCATTGATTTGATCTATTATGATCGAATAAGAAAATTAACTCAACGATAAATTCCTTCTGGATTTACAGATTAAATACTAAGATCTTTTCTTAAGTAAAATTAAAAAAAAGAAGTTCCATTTGATATTCATTCAAGATTCTAGTTTATTCAGAAATAATCTTGTAAAAATCAAGTCAGAAATAATCGGAAAAATTATCTAATGAATACGTTAATCGTTTTTGACATGTAATGCCTGCTTTGTATAATATAAACCGAATATAGAAGTTGATAATGCAAGCAAACATTTATAAGAATATATTTATATATTAGATTTTTTTTTATACTGAATTGTACGTGTGAAATCAATCCAAGATTGCATTATAATGTGTTTGTAACAACATATATCATCTTTTCATGGAACAACTGTTTGAAAGCAAGGATACTATTATGATTCTTACGCACAATAATAAATAAAGAAAATACTAACATACTTTTGTCTATATCATTAGTGGTCTCTTTTTTATACTACAACTGGTTCCATTATGTAATCTAATTGTCATTGAAAATTTTTTTCTATGTGTTTATAGAATTATACTTATTTGAAATCTTTCTTATGTAAATAAATTTTATGATAAAAATCATTTAGATTATTAATCAAACAATAATTTCAATCAATTTCCAACATCGTAATGTAAATGTCAAGTCAATATCTATATATATGATCTTTGTTGCAATGTCAACAAAAGTATAAAGAATATATAATATGTTGACATGAAATATACATACAAATAATGACAAAAAAAAGAAAATGCGTAGAAGAACTATTCCAGCTAGATTCTATGATTAATGAAACATGTAAAATTTATTAAATGACAAACACAATACTTTCAAATGAGATTTTTGCTTGAATAGAGGCGTATGAATTAATAGATAATGCAGAATATATTAAAGAAATGTTCAAACAAGAATTTCTTTTCATCTTCACTCTTACGCGATTTTTTTTCTTTTTTTTCTTTTTTTTTCTTTTAATTCCTTTCTCATCGTTCACTTCTTCAGTCGGATAGAACAAAAAGAGTCACTGAAGAAAAAAAAATCTAATGATTATTATCGTTCGTCTTAAGACAAATGAAGAAGTATTTATCTATATTTTGTTCTATTTTTGAGTTCTTACACTGAAACTGGAAATTAAGTTAAACTGTCAGGTAAAGATATTAGAATTACATTAGTTCCAGATGTATAGATTTTTTCTGCTTTAAGTTAAATAAACTCTAATAATCATGTTCTTGTCTATAGTTGGTAGTTTTTGAACGTATCAATTATATTATGCGCATTATATTCGTCGTCGATCGTCTATTCTTATTGACCCATTTGTTTATTTTTCTCTCGGCTCTTTTATTCTAATTGATGTGAGTCTGATTATCATTATCATATATATGTACGTAAATCGACTAAGATGATGAATGACGAAGAAATGATGATGATTATTGAACTCGTTGTTCTTCAGCTTAAGGATATAGCAACTCTCTTGTGATGTACATATTCCATTCTTCTCTGTAATGTGTCTCATAACTCCTGTCATGTTTGTTTGAAGCTTTTTTTTTCTTTTTCTCTCTTTCTTTATGTCGGTCTGTTTAGTTGTATAACAACTTTAGTCCTACATTCTTTAATATAGATTTCTATTCATAGCTATTATATATACGTGAACTTATTATTAACTTTTCTATATGAATATTTATAAGGTACATTACATATATATTTAATAATTACTTTGTTCTTCGATCATATTTAATTGATTTCAATTTATGTTTTTTTTCTTTAGAATGATATGACTGGTCATAATTTAACATTATTACATAATATCGAGCATGACTCGATTAATGATTACAATGAAAGTTTAAGTTCATTAATATTTTTTACAATTGTTTATATACTTGTACTTATATCTGGTCTTATTGGCAATTTTATTGTTCTTTTTGTTATATTTAAAAATAATGATTTAAAACATTTTACAAATTATTTTTTTGCTAATTTAAGTGCAGCTGATGTATTTGTACTTTTATTTTGTATTCCAACTGCTATACATGATATATGGGCAAAAGATCAATGGCATATGGGTAAATTTTTTTGTTTAAGTAATCAATATATTGAAAGTTGTGCAACAAGTATTTCATCATTGAGTATAATGGCAATTAGTTTAGAACGTTTTATTGCAATATGTGAACCATTTAAGGTAAAATCTATTATCAAGAAATATTTTAATTACATAAATCTCTTAAATTTAGGTTCATGATATATTTAATGAAACATTAACATTAACTACTATATTTTTAATATGGGCAATTGCTCTTATTCTTTCACTTCCATTTTTAATTTTTGCTGAATATGATCCATTATTTAATCCAACAGATTCATTAAATAATACATCAAATTTGATAACTATATGTCATTTAGATGCTAATTCAAGTTTAGCACGTGCTTGTATAACATGGTTTATTGTTATACTTATTTTTATACCATTTTTTGTTTTAATATATATCTATACACGTATTATATTAGAATTAGCACGTCATCGTGTTGTTCGATTAATGACAATTACAAAAAATCAACAACAACAATATGATGATGAAACAAATAGTTCTAATGGTGGTTTAGTTATAAGTAGTGAACATCAACAATCTCATTCATTTCTTGCTTATAAACGTTTTGAACAAAAACGTCTTAATACAGTCATTATTTGTATTGTAACTGTTGCATTTTTTGCATGTCAATTTCCAGTACGTATTATACAATTAATTGATATGTATTTACGTGTACGAAATGAAGCAACAATGCCACATTTAGTATGGATATGGTTATGGAAATTATCAAAATTACTTTTTTTTCTTAATTTTACAGCAAATCCGGTAATAAAAACATGAAAGAATTTTTTTTTATATTACTTTTAATTTTTAATTAGATTATATATAATATTTTATCAACAAAATTTCGTCGTTCATGTCGACGATTACTTCAAATTCATCGTTCATCAAGTTTTGGAATAAATTCATCACGTAAAACAAGTGTAACATCTTATCTTTATTCAAGTATATATAAAAATCGTCGTCAATTAAGTAATTCACTTAATAATCATCATCAAAAATTTAGTACAATACGTACAAGTATTGATAGTGATAATCGAGATCTAGTTACTGTTGGTAATAATGAAGAAATTTTTATTCCAACATTTCAAGTATTAAATGAAGAAGAAAATGAAAATATTGTTCTATAATCTTTTCTTTTTTTTTTTGACATTTTATATTGATATATTTATTGTATTTCCTTTTTCTTTTCCTTAAAATAAATGAAAATTACATATATATTCATTTCATTTTTTGTTGCATGCAATGGAATGTCATGAAACAATTCTGTTGTCATTTACTTTAGATATCTGAATAACTGTTCAGAGAAAATAGATAAAACTTTCTATTTTTGTTTTGATATTGCAAACGAAAAAAAAAACATGAAATTTTCTCCTTAATTTCTATTGTTTCGAATAGATAGAGAAAATATCCGTGTAGTATAGTCATCAGCAGAGATAATAAACCGATTGATCTGAAATTCATACCGACACTAGACTGACGAATTGTTGTACTATTCCATCTGTGGATAGCAATATGTGATATGGTAAGCTTTCAGAAAAGTTTCATTACACATCTTCTATGAGATAATAAGAGCAAAAAACTAAATAAGACACACCGGTAACGGCCGGTAATTGATATCGATTTCATCTATAAAACAAGTCTCAACGTGCTGTGCAATCATTGATACTAATTATTTGAGTATTGTATTGAACTTATCAATCTGAGTTATTAGAATGCACAAAAACAATTTCAACCATTCAAATTACAGACTTAGAAAATATCTAAATAAAGACATTAACCATTATAACTTCAAAGATTTCATTTCGTTCAAATTGGAATATTGACTTATGTTTAGATTAAAAGAGGTTTTCACTATTCTTAATTATGATAATAAACTATCTTACTTACGAGGGAAGATTCCCAAATGATTCATCACAGCTAAGTCAGAATTATATGTATCATGTAGACCCTAATGAAGTATGAATATCCTGAAAAGAATTCAGATTGATAGCTTATTATTGCAAAGATACTGAATTTTTACAGTGTTTTTTAAGTCAAATGCCGTGGTCTTCCTCAGGAACATCAGAAAAACTGAGCTTGGAATTTTGACTTGAAACCTTGTATAGTGAATCAGGTCAAGATATATGCTTTGTGTCTTAATTCTATTTTGGATGTTATGGCAGTTATAATGAACAGATTTCGATTTAATTGAATCTATTGAAACAAACAATCAGTTCGTTCAGGGAAAAAAGTTCTTTTTTTCAATTGTCCGTCAGTTATTTCCAATACGTTTCTTTTATGAAGAGTGAATAACAGAACACGAATGAAGTTATGAAAACATTCATTGATGCTAGAAGTATCAATAGTTTTCAGAGTATGCGTGTGGGTATGCGGATGGGTTGGAATGTTTGTAAGCAACGCTTAAGCAAACATACCCACACCCATACCCGACCCTTATTGACGATTAAGAAAGTAGTGTACTTTTTTATGGATAACATGAAGAAGTTCAAAGTTTGAAGATGCATAGGTTTCGTGGTTAATTTTTCATAATTCGAAGTATTAATAATACGATACAACGATGGTGAATGTAAAAAAATATGAAATAATTAGAATCGAACGACAAAATTTTCGGCAGTCATACATTTTTTTTAAATATAAACGCGCACAAATGCTTCAATTTTCCTACGACATATAGGACATGTATGAAGCATTTGCGCACAACCAACACAAGCTGCTAGATGACCACATGGAATGCAAGCCAGATGTTTCTCCTCCTTCCAACACAAAACACAAGGATTATTTACGGATAACTTAGTTTCTGAAATAGATTCTTCTGTTTTTGGAAGTTGATTTGCGGTTTCCACAATCATTGGTTCTACTATAGATGATGCATGCGTTGATATATCATTTGTTGACGTTATAGAAAGTGATGATGAGACAAGTTGTTTTTGAATCAAAGTATCTTTGAGTGGATGATTATATATAGAAAGATCATTTTTTCAAAAATATATAATACAAACCAGATTGTTCTCGATCACGAATCAATTTCATTCTAATACTTGGTATGACAATATTATCTTTATTTCCACCAATATGTTCGATTTGCTTTTGAAGAATGACACAGGCAATGAATAAATCACAATTGCTGACAAAATCATCCTCTGAATAAATATACAAATGGACATAAATTTTATGTGGTAATGAATACGTTTTTCGTTTTCTATCGTTATTCGCTTACGTTTTATTTGAAGTTGATTTTCCCAACAACGTTTTATGACTGATAACTTAAAATTTTGATCAAGTAATCTTTGTGAAACTGGCAGATCGAGTCGAGCAGCGACTAGACGCGATAGTAGTCGTTCATCGGTTATTTGCAATCGTTGATGATTGGAAACTGATGTATTATTCATTCGATTAATTGAAGTTTTAGATTTATCCTGATCTGTTAAAGGAAAATCGATTACTATCTATTTTACTGTTTTCGAAAAATAAAAACACGAATCAACCTTGTTGAATGCGTTCAGTTTTTTGAACTTTATTGTAAAGCTCAGTACCACTTAATTGTTTCGCATATGCACAATTCGGAAACCATGTGATGTGTTCAATTAACGGATTATCTTTGTTGCCCCAATTCTGTAAAGATCCATTACAATAGAAACAGGTGACTATATTTTTTACACCAGTATAAAAGAAACCTGCTTTAACAAGATCATCAATAGAAGGTGATGATTCGTTGGCGGTCCATGTTCCAAAAGTTGCTTGCCGACTTGGAATACTAGTATAACTAATATGGTACGCTGATGTATAAACAATTTGTTCAAATTGAACTCGATTGATATTATTTAATACAACCAGTGGATTACCATTCTTATCAGTTGAAATTTCATTTACAATCAAAACTGACGAAGGTTCTGTTTGTGTTAACAAAGATGATAACACATAAGGACACATCGGTGACAGTGTTGTGTGAATTTCAATTGGATCATCAATGTTTTCTTGCCATTGCTGACAAATAAGATTACAATATAAACAAATAACACGATCTCCAACGTTACACTGAAAAAATCCAGCAATGATCATTTGCTCTTTCGTTGGTATTTTGTCATGTGGCCAATGTGAAAATGTTCGTCGACGTACTTGTCTAAGAATATCTAGTTCAATTAATTTGCTTTGTTGATTCCATTGATTGATATTGCATTCTGTCTTCTGTCGTTTAGCTGGATTTTCTTCATGATTGAATATCAACTTATCCTTTGATTGGATAGAACGAATAAATTCACAATTCGGACTACGTTCGAGATGAACATAAAATGGATTCATCTCTTGAGTCCATCCAGACACTTCGAGACCACATCTATCACATCGAGTAGTGTCATCTACTCCTGTATATTGGAAGCCGCCAGTTTTCATTCGATTAGTTGAATGTACGCCGTGTCCTTTCAGTTGACTACATAATTGTATATTCTGTTGATACACATTACTTATTATTGATAAAAGCGACGGCTTATAATCATGATTTTGTATGAAATGATCTGATTTGCCTGTAGGTATCTTCATATAGATCACAAAAGTATATAACCAGAATTTTAGCGAAACAATGTTTAACTAAAATATAGCGATCTACAAATGATAATGAAATGCATGGCCAATCATATCAGATTTCTTAAAAGTTTACTAAAATCAGAAAACTCGTATAATTCTAATAGTGATTAAAATTATGAGAGTACTTTTTGTACAAATGATACATATCACTAGAAAGTTGATATTTATTTGATCGAAGTTCACAAATAATATTTAAAAATACTTCTTCAACTGAAATGTACGAATCAGTCGTTATTAAATCGCTAAAATTGAGTAAATGGTATAATATTTTTAATGGCATCAATTTCTTGTGCTCTTTTTTATGCATTATACGAATTAGATCTTGAAATATTGCTTAACCAACTTTTGAATGAGTTCATCTTGTCTATTATGCCATGTAGTCATCGATAATGATAATGACGTTGTTTTTTATTTTTGCTTCATACAACTTGTCGAAACTCATACCAAAACATTGATCAACTCTGTTGTATCTGTATTTCTATAATCAGATACCTATCTCCAATTGTAGTTTGAAGAATTGTGTGTACATACTTCACCAAGAATCTATGTCAGAGGCGCCACCTGCACTCCAATTGCTGGAAAAGAAACGAAGTTATGATGGATGATGTCAATTTTTGCTTTGAGCTTCGCAATCTAAAAAAGGCTGCCTGTTGAGGCTTATCCTCTTTCTTATCAAATATCTAATTAATTCGGAATATTTTCATATGAAACAAAAGTCCAGTCTACTATCTTTCTTCACCCAAAAGATAAGTTCGTTCAACTACCAGAATAATAATATATCTCCAGCACCTCGACACTAACGCGATGATTACCAGTGTGTCATTTCTCTCGTTGTAAAACTTTCAGAAAATAATATTACACTATGGAGAAAGTTTCTCCGAAAGTTTTAGATCGATTCATTGAACTATCGCTGAGTTATGGATCTTCAAAGGAAAATATAGGTTTTTCCAAACCGATGATTATAGTAAAATGAGTAGAGACCTTGAACGAGTTGATGAACTTCCACGAAATTTGTATGACAGATAGCTGGAGCATAGCATCATATAATGATAGGTCTATAGACTTGAAATACTCGTCCGTCTCAAAGTTACGAAGCTCCAAGCAAAAGTTGACATTGTCTATTATAATTCTGTTTTCTTTTAAGCTATCGAGATGTGGGTGATGACACTGGCATAAATTCTTGGTGAAGTATATGCACACAATTTTTCAGATCTCGAACTCTTATGGTGACTGAGATCCAAGGAAGGGACAAATTTTTGTCCAGGGATGTACATACCGTTTTGTATTTATCAATGCGACATATATTAAAGTTGGAAAGTTTTTGTGATCATGGATTTCGTTTAATTGATTAATTTTTTCAAACATTCGAATACTTGGTTCTCCATGACATTAGAACAATAACAAATCTTCGAAGAATGGAAATTTTAAAATCGAAGTATTATAAAATAAAAATTTACCAAACAGTGTTTTGAGCATGCATATCTATTTGATAACTAGTACCTTCAATTGAATTAGTTCAAAGAGGCCATAGTCAACTCTTTGCTTTTTTGAAAAAAAAAAAGAGAAGAACTAAAAGCAAATAAATTTTTATTGTCATTAAATGCATATTGTAATTGTAGCGACGTCAAAAGACATTAAAATAACTCACCGAATCATCGTGGCGTGATGGGAAAGACTGCTAGACGCAGTTTAGACACGTCTAAAAATATTGAGCCTAAATATTGTACTAAAAGATACCAATAGAAAAAGTTGAAATTTTATCGTTCTTCTAGGCTTTGAAACAATCACAAAAGCACAAATAATATATATTCATCGACGCAATTAATCAGTTATATATTTTCTCCTATAACTAATGATGTAATGTATGAACATCACTATAGATGTTTCTTTCTAAAGTCATGTATAACAATTCACTTATTACCATCTGAAATCCAAAATGGAATTTGGAATAACAGAGATATAAATACAATAGTGAATTTCAGTTTCACTGGTACATAAGTGCACGAGACATATTGATAATATTCTTGACA
>CAJNOL010002956.1:0-17975 GCA_905250125.1 Rotaria sordida | reverse complement strand
AATATATCTCCGTTGTTCAGATATTTGAAAATCTTTGAAAGAGATCAAAGCAGTTTTTTCGATTTTCGGTTTAAAATGATCACTACTATTGAACAAAGATAAATTTCAATATTTCTCATGCTACCACACCGCGAGAAAATGTTTCGTGCCAAAAGTCCCATTTTCATGAGTAAATTGAGTATAACTCCTCACTTATCAAAAATGATTGGTTGAAGTTTTTATCAGATTCTAGTTACATTAGCTTTTCTATTTCCTGAAGTTTTCATCGAAATCTTTTGAATCGTTTAGAAGATAGAGTTCGGAAGGAGGGTTCTCCTTAAGGCACTTTTCAGAGACGAATTAAATTAAATGCATCAGTCAAGAAAGAACTTGATCTACTAATTAAAGTGATGAATGTGCCTCGATGATGTCGCTTTTGATCATCGATAGATAGATATTTTCAATATGACGAACTATAGAATATAAATGAATTGAGGCTGAAGTATAAGAATAAGCAATCTATATATATAATGTTCAGTGTGTGTCTGTGTAGAGTCAAAGGTCACAAAAGGGTAGGAAGACAAAGGGATAGGGAGATAAGGGATGGTGGGATAGGAAGTTAAGGAAATAGGAAGATAGAAGGGTAGGTGTTATCTTCGAATAGACGATAGAAATATGTTAGATACAGACGAATAGTACCGTAGCATTAGAAGAAGAAAAAAATTATTGCGAAGCTATTGTCTGTTGTCAAAATTTAAAAATGGCATGCGAAACGTAATGTTGCTAATTAAATGAGAATAGATATCAAATGTATGAGTAAGACCTCGAATAAAAGAAGTTTTTTGTCAATACAAATATGAATGTTAGAGTAGGATGGATTGCTATAATACTTTTACATCTCCTTTTGTTTTGTATGTTTACAACAAGTTAGAAGTGAAAGAGAAAAGAAAAGCGTACTGATGGGCTTTTATTTATTTTATTTCGTATTTTTTGCTGTCGTAGAGTGTCTCACTTATCTATTTGCAAGAATTTAAATGACTTCGTCGAGATTCAACAGTCTCCGAGTATTCTATTAGTTCGTTGATTCAGTTTATCAAAGTGTCGTTGTCATCGATCACATGTGAAAGAGATGAATTAATAAGTCATTTGATATTCAAGAATGATTCAATTGTTGCCATAATTTTTAACGAACAAACAAAAGTAAGGCGTTTAGAATTGCGCCTATTGGGATTGTTTGAACGGTTGTGGTTGTTTCATATTAGTCGAGAATGTTTTCAATATTGTTCAATCAAGATGAATCAATAGATTGTTATAGATTAATCTAATCGACGACTTCTTCAATTCTCTTCCAAAAGATATCTTTTAAAAACTGAAAAATACGATTCAGGACTATTGAATGGGATATGAATAATTTTGTTATTGGAACAAAGGAAAGATATTAATCTACATCAACTTCGATAATGAACACTAAGAAAAAAAAGAACTCTCTAGATGTGACAGTGAATCGATTCTGATTGAAAATAAGAAAGCAAACACATTTTTATTTTGGAAAATTTTGCTTTTCCAACTAAAAATCAGAAAAATACTGCTGAACTCAAGATTTTGCAAGTTGTCAAATATGTTACCGAACATTTGTTTATAAATCAACTGCTGTTATTCAAAATATGCTTGCTCGTTCATGTGTTAAAAATTGGACTGGTTCAAAGGTCGATAATTCATGAATCGATTTTCTTCGATCTTATATCTATGTAAATAATTAATTATTATAATATAGTCTTCACAAACAATTTAGAATTTTCGGCCCTTTTTTTCTATTAAATATAGTCATTGTCAGCTCTTAAGATATTACTTATAACCTTACGTATGGATGTGCGTATCATATTGCTATTATTTAAGTTTTCTTTCAAATTTACCCATATATATATTACATGGTAGATAGACGTGCATAAGAGAAAAAGAAAGAAAAACCATAGATGATATATATTATAATTTAATAGAGAAAAGGGCAACATGTGATATATTCACACATATCGGACATATCCTTGATAAAGAAAAAAAAACATTTCATTTTTCCGATTGAAAACTTGCTACGCGTTTTTTTTCATATGAATTTTTGTGTTTTTACTTGCTTGTGCGTTTAAAATTTTTCGACTATTTCAAAGACTAGAAAAGTCAGAAATGTTTTAATATAATTTAATAGCTAAGTGCTATAACTTAACAGAGTCGAATTGTTTATTTTTTTTGTTTTATATGCCTGAGAAAAAACAAATTTTTGGAAAATTCTACTTTGTTAAATTGTAGTGACAAGTCTTGACAGTATTTTGACACTAACCAGAAATCTATATGACTAGATATGGAAGAAAAGTTTTTTGCTATATAGATCACTAGTTTTCAACTCCTAATACGAGGATAAATCTTTAACAACTCAATCTTATGTGCTCAAATTTTGACAGTAAACTATTTAGAGTGCGACACATATTTTCTGAAAATTTCACCAAGATCGGTTGTTCTGGAATTTTTATTTCATACATATATTTCCTTTCTTTTATCTTGTTGTATAAATCCGTTTCAGATGTTCTCCTGTTTCTTCCTGTTACTATCCAGTGACATCATGATTTCTCTTTTTGTCTTCTGATCTATTGTCTTTCGAGAATACTTGAAAAGATTTTCATTTTCTATTGTTCTCGATTTTATAATATAATTAGTTGATTTAAGGTTAGACGTACAAATCAATACATTGATCTTCAGTAGCGGTTGAAAAATTTTAAAAGCTTTTCTCAAAAATTTTCTTCATATTTAGAAATTCTGAAATGAAAATAATGTTAGAAAATGTACAGAAAAAAGAACTAGACAAGAACATCCTTGAAAATTTATTTTGAATGCTAGAAATTTCCTAAAATCGAATATCAATCTTCCATGGTGCAGTAATTTACATCAACACTTCGAATAAATCAACACATTTGAATTGCTTGACTTCAACAGTGCAGTTTATCTGCTCTAGTCTTAAGTGAATAATTCTTGGAAGATTTTCTTCTGAGAAGAAGGTTAAACTAGCATCATCACTATCTATTTTTTATTATGATAGTGTAACACATTTGCCTGTAAAAAAAAAAAGAATTCCAAGAAGTACAGGTTAGATCAAACATTGACTGTTTTCCTTGCAATTTAAAATTTTGTTTAAAAGATGAGAAGAATTGTTTTTTTTTTCTCGATGATCATAAGGTTTCTGTTTAATCCTTTCGAGTCAAATACAATGAACTGATAGAAAAACCATTTTTCAATTCAAAAGAAAAGTTTTGACGTCAGAGGATTAAATTCTATCAATTAAAAGAAATTAAGATTACATAAGAACAAACTACCTTCCTTTAATTATTCGAGTTTAGTTCTTAAAACTAAACAAATCTTTAATGAGGTAAATAATAAATCTGATATGTGGCGATATCTATCATAAATAGTAGTCAATAAGACATCTTTGATTTGCGGATATTTTAGTCAGACTATTAATATTGAAGTATTCATTTAATTTAAGATATAATTAAAATAATGTCTAAACGAATATTATTATCAGAAAAATCAAAAAAATGTCCAGTTATATGTTCAAAAAGTGTACTTAATTTAAAATCAATGATAAATCAAAATGTAACATCTAATAATTATTTTGAAAAACCCAAAAAATGTAAATATTCATTATTACAACAAAAGAATTATATGAACGGAATTGAAAAGAAAAAACGAAAAAATTTACAATCATATTCAAATCGAAATGTTCTTATAGAATATTTAACAAAGCCGGACATGAAAAAAATCTCATATCAACGAACAGTTATTTCAAAGTTAGCAGCTTTTTTTTGTCTTAATTGAAAAATTTCATTCAGTAGTGTTTAAGAAAACATCATAAACATCAAGATCTCAAACAATCAAATGTAAAAAATACGATAGAAAGTAATCAAAATCCATCAGAACGTATTCTAATACGTCAAAATTTAATGGATGAAAATGAACAAATAAATAATGATAAAAATATGAATGTTCAGCAAAAAGGTAATTTTTTTTTAGAAAGATACTCTAACAATTATCATAGTCTCAAGAAAATAATAAATTCTTTTTATCTATATTAAAAAAATGAATGATAATCAAGTCATTTTACCATCAAATACACGTGTTGCTATTTCAAAAAATACAAATGATGAATACAATCCATCATACATATGTAACTATAACATACAAAAGAATTGAAAATATTCGAGATCTATACATCACCATGCAATCGATAAAGAATAGTCATATCATGTGCTAAGCTATTCTCCTCTCTTTTATGAAACATGATTTAAAATGAATGTTGAAGTATCATAGGATACAAATTTGAACTCATTCCTTTCACAGATGCTAATCGGAGACCATCACATATGATCATCAATCGTATATCAATAACGGCTCGTTACAATATATGAACTACTTTCCTATTGTATTTTTAGAGAATGAAGTAAAATGAGACTGAAGCAATGTGTCTCAAGATATATAGAATAAAACATTCTCCTTGTAATTAGTAGCAGTTATTAGATTGTGTTTCACATTTTAATCCCACGAGGATTGCGCTAACATTTTTTTATTCATATAAATTCATTGTTGATGAAACGACTATTATTTTCAAAATACAATCGCTGTGGCTTTCACTATTGAACAAAGAGAAATGTGGAAAGTACAATACTATGTTATATTTGGTCGAAGTGAAGTTAATCGATCAAATGAACTTTTGCTAAAGATCTTTGAGAACAGTTTTCTGGAAGGCATTCCATTGTATCATTATTTCACTCTTATTTATAGAGAGGCGCTTAAGCTCTACAAGTCTATGTAACATCGAGATTTTTAGACAGTAACTTTCAAAACTTAAAAAGCTTTTTCAGAGATGTTTGACTTCGATAAATTAATCTTGATTCGTCTCAAAATAGATGAATATATGGATAATGAGCCATGTTGAGTCTAGTGATGAGGTTTGTTTTCAAATTGCTCCGTTGAATAATGAGAATTCCGATTCACTACGTACTTTCTGACAAATTCAATTTTAGCTATGCATTCAAACGACGAAGAATCGACGATCATTTCATGGCTTCCATTATCCTCATCAATATCTCAATGTGATTCATCAACTTCTTTCTGTAATGTAAAACCATTATTATCATTTCCTATTCAATCATCAACTCATATTAATGATGAATATGTAACACGAGTACGTCATATTATTGAATCATGGAATGATCATGAAAATGAATTAAAATCAATACAAAATATCAATTCTACATCAACAAATTCATCTAAGTAAAAAACATAAAATTCACATTTTTGTCAATATTTAATTCTACCATTACAGTATTGATGATGATATCAATGATCATAAACCAAAGTCATCAATAACAAGTTCTAACCAAACTACCTCAAACATTCATAATTATTCAAATATTGAATTGTCTACCAATCATAAATTAATAGACAATGAAATCGATCCTTGTGAATTAAAATCGATAATTAATAATTCTCCTATTCATCAACAATATCCTCAATTTAAATCTGCACATCATCATGTAGGAGAATCTCAACCTTCCATACCTTCAGAACTACTCGATTGTTGTGATTCGTAAGTTTTCAGATTTCTTTTTTTTTTTGTTTCTTATTGAAATCAAAATTATTGTATAGTAATCAACGATCACAATCAACATCAATTGAAAACAATTCTGATTATTGGGATAGTTTTCATACTTCAGTAATGTTACGTGAAACAATGATTAATATATCAAAAAGATTAATAAAAACCAAATCATTACCAATGGTTGATACTCATTGTCATTTTGATCTTATATTTGATCGGTATTACTAATGAATAGGTCAAAAATTTTAAGACTTAATATTCCTTCATTTTTCGATCGATTAAGTTTGGTCACCATAAGCTGTAAAATATTAGTTTAAAATCCGAATTTTGTGCTCTTTCAAAATCTAAGTTTAGAATTTTTATTAGATTCATATTTTAGGAGTTATGAGAAAATATTTGAAAGGCATGAAAATAAAGTTTGGACGAAGACAGTTGTAAGTAAAAGATCCGTTGTCAGATGATGCGACCATATCCTGTTTGAAATGATTTCCATCATGTTTCTCAGAAATATCGTATTTCTGACGAAGGAACGCTGATTTTGTTTAAGTCTCATTTCCTTTTGTTTGACCCACGTCGCTTTTTGAAGTCTGAAAATCAAGAAATATTACTGTGCTAGAGTCCGTCGAATTGAACTCGCGCTTGGACTCTGTAGAGTTCAGGTCTAAAAATTTTGGATTCAATGGGCTCTATTCGTCTTAGAAATATGTAGGATGTGCTAGTCACCAAAAACTAAAAAGAAGTATTTCGTATCTTCGAAGCGACTAACAAATCTCGCTTAGAAAATTTTCAATGAGAGTATTCAAGTACGCCTTAAGTTCTATTTTGTGCGTTGCTTTCTGCACTCTTCGAAACCCGTTCAAAATTTACTGTCAGACCTTCCACAGATTCGCTCATAACTCCTAAAAGATGAGTCTGATAACAATTTTGAATCTAATTTTGAAAAGAGCACAAAATTTTGATTTTAAACTAATATTTTATATCTTCTAATGATCATTTTAATCAGTTGAAAATTGAACGAACATGTTGTTTTAAAACTTTTGGCTCATTCATTATTTCAAGATAGTTTTAAATAAAAAAAATATTTATCTATTTTTAGTCTTTATATTAAACATAATAATTTTAAAAGATATTTTGATGATTATAAAGATTTATATCCATCTGGTTTTTCATTTGAATTAGCTATTCAAGTTTTTTGGCGACCAAGACATTTATATGAAAGTAAATACTCATTTTGTTTTTTCGTTTTTGATTTAATATTAATATTTGAATGAATAGAAAATTGGATAAATTTGTATTCAACATATTTAAATGATGAACGTATTTATGGTTCATGTGGTATTCATCCACATTGGAGTTCAGCATGGAATGAAACATCTATTGAAGATATTGAACGATGTCTTAAACATCCAAAAGTAGTTGCTATTGGAGAAATTGGATTAGATTTTGGACCTAAGTATGAATATTATTTATTTTTTAATTTCGATTTCTTATTGATATTTATTTCAAAAGAAATACATGTAATATGGATCAACAATGTCGAGTATTTGAAGAACAACTTAAATTAGCTGTAAAATGGTTAAAACCAATTGTTATACATTCGAGAGATGCTTATCAAAAAACATTTCATATAATGAAACAAGTAAATAAAAAATAAAATGTAGTATATAATGATAATTTTGATTCAATCATTTGAGATCATTTACATATATAGACTTTTCTATTTCTTATTTAATTTTTATTAAAAAATTATCAAATAATAAGAAATTAAGTTAAAGAATACAATAGACATTATTTTCATGGGAAAAACAACATAGTATATCCTAGAACTTAGAATAGAGAATTTTTCAGGTAATAAACTAGCAAGAAAGAACAATATTGACTGATGTGATTCGAATTGGACAAAAACCGTCTATAGACCATTCGATATAATGTGCGCTATATCAGCGGCACCGTTATGCTTAAACAGTTGGCTATCTTTTGATTGCCATACTACTGTGGTTATGATTCGAGGTAGAACTCACCGAGAATTTCAATAATTGATATCCATTTCAATCTGTCTAAATCAGCTCAAAATGAACTACCAATCATCGATATCGATTTCACTGCAACTTATATCTTTAACATTCAAAGTTGTATCAAATAAAATATCTAGTCTTGGTGTATGATTTAGGCAAGTCATAAAAAGAATTCATGTTATTATAATATTTTCACATCGAATTTATAATTTGAAATATTGATTTTGTGATGAAACCATTCCAACAGTTTAGAAAGTTACAACTTTGTTTTGTTAGTAATATCAATTTTTGAAAGATTTACATTCATAGAATATAATTATTAGTTATGAAAATTTTATTAAGATTTCAATATGTAAGACAATACTTCGCAAAACGTTATAATTCGAAATTTTTAGATCTATTTCTTCATAGTATTACTGAATGATATTATATTTCAAGAGTTACATATTATTTCTAGTTTTGTTCTTTTTTTCTCTCTTAGTATCTTGAACCTCATCACAAGATTCATTTACATTGTTTTGTTGGAACAATCGATGATGTTCATCTCTTTACATCTTATTTTACTGAAATTAAATTTGGTTTTACTCCAATTATATCTCGTGGAAATTCTCTTCATACTGTTATTCAACAACTCGATCTAACACAAATTTTATCTGAAACTGATTCACCTTATTTTGTACCTGAAGAAGTTATTATTTATTACAAAAATATATTCCTCATAAATTTGATATAAATTTTTCATTTTAGCTTTCCAGTCTTTTACGTTGTGCTCATCCAAGTATGGTCTATAGTGTTGTTGAAACTGTAGCACAAATTCGACAATTATCTATTGATGATGTTGCTTGTCAATTAAGAGAAAATGCTCATCATATTTATGGTGTTTAAATGATCAATATGAATTTGTTCTTGTTTCCATTGTGTATGCAAGTGTATATTGTTAGTTTTGCAGTGATCTAGTTTTTGTTTTGTATTTGAATTCTGTTTATACATTTTTTTTCCTATCGTGGTGTTTACTTTGCTGAAATATAGCTTTTGTTTTTGAAGTTAATCATTCTAATTCTTTCTATTATTAATCTTTTATATCAGATGTCAATATTAGCTGGGAGGATGTGTATGGAAAAAATACCCACACCTATCTTAGAAACAATTCTATAATAATGGAATGCGTCCATATTCCATTTAAACATTACAAAGAACATGTTTGTTGAAGGACATACTTTTCGATAACACATTAATTATAGCTAAACAAAAAGAATAAAAAATGAAGAACTCGACATATATATATTTGTACTGAATAAACAGTTATAAATAGTTTTTCATAAAATAGAACTTGAAACATAGTTTTTAGTTCCTACTATTGATAACTCTAGTTCTCTGTCCGTATCTAAATATTTTTTGAAGCACGTGAATTCAATGATAAAATGCTATGTTAGTTACTTCTAAAAAATTGAATCTTTTGAACTAATTTATAAAATAAAGAAAACATCAGATGACTTTTTCATTGATGAAATTACAAAAGTGTAAAGACGAAAAATATATACAGAAGAATATCATAGTTTGGATAAGTAGTTTGAATAAAAGAGAAGATGCGAAAAGTGTAAACACTAACAGAGCAACCAAAAATCAAGTGTAATGCCTCCACTCTTTTCAAAGAAACTATTTATAAGCAAAACAAACTTTTAGTATTATATGACCAATGCTTTACTTAATTATTATATTTATTCTTTCCGATATTACATCATTACAAGGCGATCAATATGCTATAAGTATCATAAATCGAGAATGTTTGATGTTAATCTTTGTTTTAATTTACAAAAATTTCTATTACAAGTCTATTAAAATAGTTCTCTAAAAAGATTAATATGCCGTTTTATCGTATGAGAAAGAATTTTTTCTGCCGTTTGAAAGATGAATAATAATTAACTCATCAAAAATTGTTGTATGAGTAGTAAAGAACAGTATTTTCGATATTTGAGTAGTGAATTAGTTATATTTTTCTTATATCTAGCGTTTAACAATCAGTTCACATCACAATTAGCCAACAAAAAAAAAACTAGTCAACAAATGATAATATTGCATTATTTTTAACTATGCAGAACACTAAAAAATATACATCCAAAGCTTAAAATGTAAAAATGAAACAGATAATCAATATAGTCTAATCGCCGCAGTATGCTACTCGTTTGTATACTTCCATATATTTTTTTTCATTTGACTGATATGTATTTTCCGCTGGTTTTTTTCTCCTCTTATTGAAGAAAGAAATTCCTTAGGATTATTCATTGTTTTTCTTTGCTCGACTATCATGGAACGACCATAAGCCGTCCTTGTGAATAATTGATAAATATTCGTTTAACTCCATTTATTGAATAGATGCACTAAGACATTCAATAACTGTTCCAAATAAATGTAAATAACTACAGCAAACAATGCACAGCATATATTTATTGATAACAGTAATATAGTAGAAAGAAGGACAGATGAGCTAGTGAAACAAAGTATAAACACAATCTTTAATCCTTTCATTTCTGCTTAGAAATTTAGTAATGTAGACGTCGTTAAATCGTTATGACTTTTCAACTATTCAAATATTCAACTATTCGGTCTGCGATACCCATACAGGGTGCTATGGGTTCTATCTCTGTATGCTTAGACGTGTTCGTGTTTCGCGGCACTCACACCCGATGCTATAAATAATTTGTGTATATTTTTGTGCGTGTTCCTCTTCTGTGGCACTCACACCTATTTTGGTTCAAAACGGCGAAATCCAAATTCCATGAATTGCCAGTTTATGTTTTACCAATCAGCTATGTGCCTACCTGAATCATATTCAGTTGACCACCTGACAGATATCCAGGGATCAATAGGAAATTCCAAGAACATCTTCTGAAGGCCTCTGAAGATTCCCTAATAATCTCTGGAAACACTCTGGAGGGTGTGAGTGTAGGCGTGAGTATGAGTGAAGAAAAGAACAACACCCACACACCTTGCCGTCTATAAGAATAATGACGAATAAATATCAATGTCGTCATGTTATTTCATAATAAAGATAATAAGCAGACTAAAGTGATTGAAAGTGAACTAACCAATGGAATTGGTGTTGCTATATAGAAAGATCAATTTTGAGGGTGTGGGCGTAAATGTTGGTGTTAGTAGGCGCAGGTGTAGGTGCGGGTGTTCATGAGGTGACGAAGTAACGACATGATTGATCATCTAAGGTTCTCTTACCGCGACTCGTTGCAGTTGCGCCGCGTTTTGCATCCGATGACCTCCTTGCAAATATCACCATTCTGTAGAGAATTGAACTCTATATTCAGTCTAACCACTGTGAAAATCAGACCAAGTCTATGAGCGAATGTCAGTACAGAATAATCGAATCTCCTGCTAACTTTCCTTACATAATATTTTGCTCTATTTCGGTCACATTGAAGTAAGATCAATTTTAATAGTGTGTATGGAGGATTCTAATGGCGAATAGCAAAGACATGAACTATCGAATATATATTATTCGATGATGTGTTCAATGATACTTTCCATGTTTTATATTTATTTGAAAAAAGGTATTAGTGCAAGTTGACTTAAGGAAAATATGTGCAGAAGATCTTCATTTAGAAACTTTAATTAAAGACAACGATAATAATTTCATCATAGGATATTTGTACAAGATGCTAAGACGTACGAAATTCTCCGAATCGCGAACTGATTTCATTAATAGATTGAGCTTAGCAAGTTGATTCGGCGAATATCCACACGGACCTAAAATGAGTTAACATTAGAATGATTTTCCACTATACAATCCTTTTTGCAACCTACTGAGATCCATCATGACTCGCCTGTTTTGGTAATCAGAGGGCCTACTCAAAATGGGCCCAAATCCAAATTACTAAGCTTATATATATTTGTCTAAGAAAAATAGCAGAGATATACTTTTGGTGTACTCAAAAAGTGAGCACACTATATAATCGGTCAGTGTGTCCGAGTGATCGTTTACACGATAACTCGTCGTAGGATAGTCCAATTGTGATGAAATTTTCTACACAGAATGGGTTCATCGATATCTCAATCAAGTTCGAAGATGAGAATGATTGGTCAAGAAATTGCTGAGTTATCGCAAAAAATGTTATTGTTTCCTATGCTTTTCTATGTTCTCTCATAATGAAACAAAACTTCAGCTATTATATACCATTCGATAGAGAATTTCACGGGCTACAAAATGGTATATAAAACATTAAGAAACAAGAAGACTAAGTCCCTATTGCCGTGACACTTAAATGGAAATTGGTTCTGTGTTTGTCTACACTCGTATTGATTGAAAATCTCAAAGCCACATCTACCTATCACAGAAATGATACTTCGAGGTTTTCTGAAGGCGAAGAACTTGAATGTGAGCTTCACTTGCCTCCAAATTCTACTAGTTGAGCAGTAACCAACAGAAATCCAGTTTTAATAGAAACTACTTGCTAGGATAATTGAGATGTCTACACATGCTATGATGACTCATCTGTCTAGTTCACTTTTTGAAGTACACATAATACTCGGATTTAAATCCGATGTTTTCATATTTATTTAATGTTAAATCTTGTATTTAAATTTTGTCGAATAGTCATTACACGTTCATCGTTACTGAACCCGCTCTATCAACATGCTCTCAGATATTGCTCAATTGAAAATATTATTATCGAAGGAAAAGCTTTATGCACTCTAAGAATATCGAACTCTCGTTTTTATGCGACTATTTTATGCAATATTCAAAACCCTACAGTTCAACCAATGAGAGCCTAGATAGTACCATAAATCAAGAATAATTCAATCCATTGAGTTGAAATTTTCGATGGACATATATTTAGGTAGGATTTCTTAAGTCAGGATCCGAATATTTGTTGAAATGCTTCGCTTTGAAGAACCTTCCAAACAACTTTCCAAGTGTAACCCGAGAAGCTCTATTCAAGCATAGTATTCATTCTCTATTAAACACTCTTAAATAAACAGTATCTTCCAAATACCATCAAAAAATCGTGCTAAATGCAGCCTATTTCACCATAAACCGTCGCGATTCACCCTAAATAACTTTACACACCTACACAGACACTCTCATAGAGAATGAATATCATGCCTGGATAAAGTCTGCGATTGAACGTTCTATACGCGTCAGCAGTAATTATGAGAGTTTTATTTTCAGATCTTAGTCTCAGGATTCTATAAATTAGAGAAAAGTATCAATGGTATTAATGTGAAATGAATACATTAGATTATTTCACAACAAATATACTTTTGACTCATCTGCAGCTGCAAAATTGGACATTTGATTTCTTTATTGTCGACACTCGTTCTCTATAGTTCAAAGAGTTTTGCATCCTTGACAATCAATCATTTTCCCAAGCATCTGAGGTACTCAAGCAAAACAATATGGATGAACAGTCTAGTCAAATGATTGGCACTTTAGGAGAGCATAATTATACATGATCGAACCAACTACACTGTCCGTGTAACAACTTCTCATCCTGAAAAATTTTACTTGATGTCTTCTGTTCGGTTTCTAAAAAAGATCAGTACAGAATGAGACAGAAACCAATGTTCATATTACACTGATTTTTAGCAGATATAAATCTGAATAGAAAACAGGGTTCTAAAAACCTTCATATAGTGAATTTAAGAATAACGAATACATGACGAACACATCCATTCGCGATAACCAGTCATATCGACTTTCTTCTCCGATAGTCGCGTCATTCAATAGATGCACATCATCATTACCGTTGTTGTTAATGTGACACTAACAAAGCAGATGATTCATTATTAAGTTGCTCACATTATATTTGCAAAACATGTACACATCGCTATGTGAAATTAGAAAACGATAAGATTCATTTATATTGTTTATGTCAAATAATCAGTGAAATTAACTAAACTGTTAAATCAAGTGTGATTGTGGGTTGTGACTTACTATTGAAACTATTCACGCCCGCATCCAGATCCTATAACTATTCAAAAGCAGCATAGTATGAATAATAATGGCTTATAAGTATTATGCTGACCATAGGCAGTGGAGCCATTAGACTTGAGTAGGCGCGAACGAGGATAGAGAGTAGGCTTAGGTAGGTTTCATATAGGACAAATCATGGTTCAGGTAGATTCTATAAAATATAAAAGCTTTCAGTTATTGTTTCCTTTTCGTATTTTCCTGAAAGAAGATTTGTTTTTAGAAAGCCATTTCATATTTTAGCTACTGCTAAGTCGTGCTCAATGAGATATTTATTGAATATCGTTAGCATCTATATTCATATGGAAATTATGAGTCTTAATACAAGACATTTGCATGGCTTTTTTCTCTAACTTCTATTTAAAATAATTTCTGATTTTTAAATATTTGAATGATATTAATCATTTCCTGTACTGATACCAACTAAGCAAATCAGTATTTATTTTTCTTTCAACCTTGATAATAACCCAAGAATAGTTTTCAGGAAGATCTATCTTATGTTGAGATTGGATTTAAGAGTTCAAGTGATACTAAAGATGAGTCAGACTTGTGCACAGAAATAGTACAGTTAGAACCAACTAGAACCTCGCTATCACATTAATTAAGTATCTATTTCTATTTTCTTACAAGAAATCTAGATAAAAAAGTCTCTTGTGCTGCTAAATAGTTTTATTTTTTCTTAGACTATTTTTCTATTACCTTGTAAATAGCCTTTTTTTGTTACCTTCTTAGTTCCTGTTGTATCAGGAAATAATGTCACAATCGACTGCTAATTATAATGCTTATAAAGAATTAAAATCTAAGTAGAAAATCTATAACGTTCACTATTATGAAAAATGAACAAAAATATTTTTCAACCTATTTACATTCATGTATATAAAGATGAAGCTAAAATCAGACCTAGAAGAATTTAAAATTTATCATGACTATGCGACTTTAATGGATTTTTAATCATTTTTTAGACGGTTCCAATATAAAAAAATAGTCGAAAAAGATCACAACTTCATGGATTATACAGGGTGGGGTGTGGGTGTGGGTGTGTGTTGTAAGAACTTAAATATTCACACCCACGCCCACACCCGCAAGGTTCACTCTAGGAAAAGCTTATTACACTACAACATTGGTCAAGTAAGACGTGAAATTATTAGTAAATTTCATGATGAAGGTAAAATTAGTTTTTCGATTCTCCTTTAAATATGTCGTAGAATGTTTTCTTTTAGTCATTGATTTTGATGAATATTTGAATATATTAACTCAAATTACTGAAGATAAAGTCGAGCAGTTTATCACCGGTACATTTAACAATCATTAAGATTTTGAATAATTATTGACATCTACTTTTTAGGAAATCAAAAACAATCATCTGCAAGCAATAAGCGTTTCAAATCATAAAGAATTCTTTCGAATGCTATGTTATAATTTATTTTTGTTTTGACAGTTGTTTGTTTTTTGTGGATTGTCATTTTGCTTTCCTTGATCCACGTCTTGATATTTTTATTGAATCAAGGAAATGTTACTTTTTTGTTAATCACTATGATATATCATAATTAAATTATATTCAATGATTCGAATTAGACGACAATTTAATTCTACGCTAGTTCTTTTTATTTTTCGCCTACCGATGGATTACATAACGTTTTTCACAAATAGGTTTTATCAATATTCCATGACCTATTCGTTCTGAATACAGCTGCTATTCATAATATCTGATTCTACACTTTATATTACAAGTAACGCTCGTCTGTGTGACTCGCTTAACCCTCGACTGAATGTTTCACTGCATCGGCAGTTGTTTATTACTGCAGACATTTTGCAAAAGGTAGCATCGGACATTTGCACATGGCTTTGTGCTAGTGTCAACATTAGTGTACACATGTGTCGGCGTGTATAATGCTATTGGTACCGTTGTAATACTGCTAGCTATAATATTCGTTCATTTAATCTGTTACTCGATCAATAACACTCAAAAGAAATCTACGTGACCCACACTGACACAGCAATATCCTCAAACCACGAAAAAATAGTATATTCGATTTTCAAAGAAAATCAGCAGACAAAAAATATCAGCGTGACTGCAGTAAAGATGCACTACACTTCACGCAAACTGTATTAATAATGCGCATACTCATAAACACATAGGCGGGCAATATCGCTGACCGGTACCCACTACGAAAATGCATGTTTAGCGTAGCTATCAGACTAAAAAGCTATATTTGTTCAAACTAATATCCGGCATACGCAAGTTGAATCAGGCTTCAACTCTGAGTCTTTGTGAGATTAAATAACGAATTTTAAATAGCCGGAAAAAAAATTTGTCAAGTCAATGGGCAGATGACGTATCTATGAAGATAAAGGATTATTAAATTCCATTCAAGTCCACTTTTGATGATTCGATGCAAATTGTATTATTGACGCTTTTCAGGAAATGTTCGATTCCGATATTGAAGATCTCCAACACACTCGTTCTCACACTTCATTCAAATACACTTGTTAACCCTCTTGCCAGTTCTTCCTCCCATGAATCCTAGTAAGATCTAAGTGCTAGAGATCCTTCCAATGGATTAGAAGTTTAAAAGAATTCTATTCAAAGGATTTTTTAGGGCAGCAGCTAGTCACTCGTCAGCATCCGAGTGGGTCGTCACGCGCAACTAATTGCTGTTATGCATCGTTCTCTTCCAGTAATTATATAATCGTGCACTGTTATTTAAATTTTACTGGATTCTAGATTTGGATTAGTTTCAAAGCTGCCTATATTTATCGCATGAGAAATCCCAAAGTGAAAATACTTGTGAACTATTCCTTATGCGTTTCAATCCTTTACCTAGCTAGTCAATCTAAGATTTCATGGAGCTCGCCATCGAAAGAAGCTTAAGTATATGATTTCACACAAAAAACTAGCTTAATAGACCATAACTCATACCAAAAAAATTGTGAAATAGAAATAGAAGCTACTATATTTCACTGTCGGAGTTTCGACGTGGCGCTATTCACACTTAGCTACTACTATCTTTGAACACATATTCTCAAATGACTACTTTCTTATTCAAGGCATGACTAATCCACATTTCGACTGCTTCAAAAGCTTCTCTACTCGTAACTAAAGGGTACTAGATTTCCTATATCCAGCAAGATATCTATTAAATATATACGTGTCGTCTCTCGAGTTTCTCCATGTTTATAGGAGTTCTTCTCTACATAAAATGTCACATGTTAAGTCTCTGTGGCACTTTTTTAAGGACCTTGCTTGATGTTATGCAGAAATGTCGTAAAACAGATTTGAATAAACCTAGTTTAGAGGCAGCTATTCGTTCGCCGTCCTTCCGAAGGAACGCCATTCACGGCTATCCGCTACTTCCAGCTACTTTCACTCACGAAAGGTTGATACCATTTTCAAAATCGAGCCATCGTTCCTATTTTAAAAACTGATGGAAAGTTTGATCCTTTACAAAAAAATTCATCCACATTAGAAATTTTCTTTGGAAGCTTATCAGTATTCAGGAAGAGGACACGTTAGTATAGATTTACCGATAATCTGAAATATTCTGAATAAGTGGACACAGCCGTTGTATCCTGTCAATCTAAATAATTTTTTTGCGTAACTCGCTCTCATTCCTCAATCTTTGTTCTACAAGCACTCTAATTTCATCTTATCTTCGTATTTCTTGATTCATTACACTACTGTCACGTATTACAAAGTACTTGCTGTTTCTTAACATCACTTCTCATAGAACGAATAGATTCGAGATCTGAATTTTGGAATCCTGATTCCAGATTCGGATTTCTCACCCTCGATAACCTCTAACAAAGTTCGATCAAAACGGCCAAAAGCCGTAAAATAAAAAAGTTCCTTTTTTGATTGACCGGTTTCCGACCAATGAAACTTCGGCCAAAGAAATGGCTTCGGATTCGGATTCAGGGCCATCGATAACCTATAGCAAAGTTCACTCAAAACGACCAAAAGTTTTAAAATGAAAAAGCTCATTTCTGATTGACCGATTTCTGACCAATGAAGTCTCGGCCAAAAAAATGGGCTTTGGATTCGGATTCAGGGCCCTCGATAACCTATAGCAAAGTTCGATCAAAACGGCGAAAAGTCTTAAAATAAGAAAGTTCTTTTCTGATTGGTTAGTTTTTGACCAATGAAATCTCGGCCAAAAAAATGGCCTTCGGATTCAAATTCAGCGCTCTCGATAACCTATAGCAGAGTTCGATCAAAACGGCCAAAAGTCTCAAAATAAAAAAAAGTTCGTTTCTGATTGGCCGATTCCTGACCAATGAAATCTCGGCCAAAAAAATGGGCTTCGGATTCAGATTCAGGGCCCTCGATAACCTATAGCAAAGTTCGATCAAAACGGCG
>CAJNOL010002955.1:3308-28817 GCA_905250125.1 Rotaria sordida | reverse complement strand
AAAAGAAATAGAACGGAAAGACTTTCTAATGAAAGTCCTTTTTTTTTGTTTTTATGCTGCAACAAATGCATTTTAGGCTAATTAAGCATTAATATGTCCATGATGAATATGCATGATAGAGTCTTTGATCAATTCATTTCTATTTATGCTTCCGAGAGAATTGAATAATGAACAATAAAAAGAAATATATTCCTATATACGAGTCAGATTTTCTTTTCTTTTGACATTGTATTCAAGGATGTCATAAGTTAATGACTATTGAAAAGAGCAAAAGATAAAAATGATGAATGTTTAAACAAGTATTTAAATTAGTAGAATACATAATTTATTACTTTTTTCAATTATATGAAACATTTATTTATTCAAAGAACTAAATAAAAGAAAGTCAATTTTTTTTGTTTAAAATATTAACAGAATAAAGATGTTGTAAAAATGCAACTTGAGAAATCAAAAACTATTTATTACAGTTCCCAGGTGGAAAAAATTTATTAACAATCGGATGTCATAAGATTCATACTATATGATTTGATGAAATTGTATAGATATTTTACAGTTAAATTTAATATTTATTTGACTGTAAGATGCTACTATAAATTTTACATGATTCTTGCACAGTGTGATGATCGAAATTTTCTAAGCTTATAATTTTAGATTTCATTTATACAATTCGTTGGGTAAATTTAAATAAATATTTAAACATTATATTTTTTTTAGAATTGATAATACATTTGCTACGTAGTGATGCTGATCTATTCCAAAAATAATTTAATCAATTTCATAAAATAATACTAGGTTTTCTTTTGTATATTTTATTGCATTTTAATGATCAAATTTCTTTTTTATTTCTCTTAAGCGCATATTTTTGTTTACATTTAGTTTTTGTAATTTTCATAAATAACTCAGATTAAGGAGAACGGAGCACAAAAACGCGTTTTTCGCTCGGTTCATCACAATCTGGGTATATAAATATGCGAATAAAGATAAAAGATTTTCTTAAAAAAACAAGATGATAGAAGTCAAAAATCAGATATGCATCATTGTGGGAAATCACACATGAATTGTATAAGATCTGACATTAAGATCATTAGTGGGCCGCGGGTATATATTTTCGGGGACTCGAACTGGGTCTAAACTCGAGCTTTTTTCATCAATATCTGACATCCTTAGCTATTTATTCGCTACTCTCAGAAAAAAAATTCAGCATACAGTTATCTCTTGTATGTTCTCTCCTTATTTCATGTTTCGTTTAACATAGAATAGATATATGTTGTAGGCAAAATTAGATTTCGACTAGAGATAAATTCACACACAATTGACTATACAATATACAAGACAAAACATTTTAATCGATTCATCCATATTTGTATAACCACTTAGCTTTGAAGGACATTTTATCATACAAAAAATTTCCATGTCGTGTTTGTTTTTTCGTTCTTCTTTAATCTTTGTTAATTTTTTTTTTGTAGTATTAACAGCTCATTGAATAACAATGTAAAATATTTTCCGATTATAAGAATAATTAATCATATTTGGAAAGGATCAATGTATAAAATAAAGTGATGTACAACTATACAAATATATTCAATGATAATTATTCAAATACACATATTAGTCTTTTTAACATTATCGAGTGAATAAATAACGTGACTAAAATTTCGTATTAGATTTTTGCCATTGAATTTATTACCAAGTGAAACATTATCTTGCGAAAAAAAGATGATAGGTGAATGACAGAAAAAAAAAGCCAAGCATTATTTCGCTTGCTTTTTCGTCTGCATCAGACTAACAAGTACAAATATATAGCGTTGATAATTGACTTGATTAAATCATATCTGAGACATATTCTATTGAGACGTGTCAAAATCTATCACGCACATAATGTTAGTATTGCATAAAAAAAAAACTTTCTGTGAAAGTCATTTTATCGAAACATGATAATTTGCCAAATTTGTAGTGAATTCTCTAGTTGATGAAATGAATTAATTTAATGATCGACTAATGAAACTTAATGTCGATTCATTGATTGATAATTACGATCATATGAAAATAATTGACGATATTTTTCAAGCAAAAAAACCGAGAAGTTAGTGCACATACAAATGAAAAGCTTATTCAACAAGATGATGAAATTTTTAAGATTCGATCAATAATTGCTGAATTTATTCAGAAACAAGAGACAATATGAAGAATATTTATGTACTAAAAGTGAAATATTCGTGCAATTACATAAGGAATAAATAACGTAGAACAGACATATATTGAAATTCTCGTTCGTTTAATTAGTAATCGATGACAGTTCAATTCAAATTGAAGAATTGTTCATATTTCAATTTGAATTTCCAAATCTTCTAATCCTATAAACAGCGTTGTTCGTGTCAGAAACGGGAATATCGAATACTATGGAAAAGTCTCAATTTAATTGGACAATGAAAGTGCTAAGTGGATATATATCTCGTGAAAATTCTATTCAAGTGTTGGTTATGGATTGTCGTGTTGATGCTAAAACTCTTTGACTGAATAAGTGTACAGAGTTGTCATCGTTAATTGTTTCAATATTTCACACGTTTCACTTCACCACAGCATTTTGTTGCTGAGATCTATGCCAATTCTCTCCAACCGTTTTCTTTCCTTTCTTCTTCTCTCATCTCTGTTGTTTTAGTATCTTGAACACTTCGATAGAAGATGTTCGAGTGTGACAAGTGACAGCTATTAATGATTGATTTTTTTTTGATTGCGTATCATATATCTCAGTTGTTTTCTTGAAGCAGATGGCTGATGTTTGAGATCAATGCGTGCAAACAGGTCAATGGTGTAAAACATCTGTCATCGGCATTTGTTAAAAGAGTTCATATTGAAGTGTGTAAAATATTCTAACAGAAAAATATTGCTCAACGACGATATTTTCCATCACGTTCTCAATGTAGACGATGGAAAACAAGAAGTGAAATTCACAATAATCAATCTTTATTACTTTTATCAATGAGCAACAGTAAAGCATAAGTATTGATGTTTTTAGACATTCATGCACTCTCTATTATTATATAAATCTCATTGAAAACAAGTAACGCTCGTCGCTACGACTTGCTTCACCCTCGACTGAATTCATTCTCTTCACTTTGACAAATATTATCAGATCAATCGTCAGTTTGTGTGATGCTATAGCCAACACCATACGAATAAGTCTTTCAACTTTTGCAATTTGGAAAAAGCAACACTGATAATGTCGAGTTCGGAATATGTAGTATTCGCGCGATATTCTCATCATAGATTACATTTCTTTGGCGTTTTATAAGAAATTGGTACGATTTTGAATTAGTCGTCTTCACCACAACAATTGCCTCAGCTCTTTCGAAAAATACTCTATATTTCATTCAAAGCTTTAGCAAGAAAACACGTGTCTACCTAGTAAATAAATGGCGAGTCGCTCATCAGCGTCTCTCGAGAGCGCCAGTTGTGACTCATCGATCCTAGATTCTATCTACTTGATCGAGCTCTTCTGAAAACTATTGACCAATCTCTAGAAAGCTTCGCGAAAGAAAGGCTCATATCAATCTTAGAAACAAACGGCGAGTCATTCGTCGGCGCCATTTGTGACTTGCCAACTCCATATTCTATCTTCTTTCCTAACTAATCGTTCAGCTGTGTTATGATTCAATTAAATTGGTTTCTTCTTAACGAATGAATCCATCTATCTGATCGAAAATGAACTTCTTTTTTATTTTCCAAACGATCACTGCATATGGACCATCGATCTGTATAAAACTTATGAGAACGAAAGATGCTTTTCGAACAAGATTGCCTATCACACTTTGTTCACTATAAAATCATCACATTTTCGATTAATCCGCGATCTCTTTTACGAAGTGGATTCTCAAGAGCATTTACATATTTTATAGTGAAAAACGTGTCCTTAAGCTACATTTTGGCATCATTTGAGTTCAGATTATAAAAATTACACCTAGAAAAAAACTTAATCGATAATTCTTTATGAACAAACATCTTTCGTCCTATTGAATTTTATACAGATCGATGGTTCAAGTATTGCTCTTTCAAATGGGGAAAATTGCAGCTCTCTATCTTGTTCCTATTAAAAGTTATTTGAAAAATGGCAAACTGCCTTTTATTTTGGATCGGATAATACATGAGAGTAGGTGAATCATCGTTTGTATAAATCGAAAAACATTAGTGAAGCAATGTATGTATAATATCATAGTTAGTGTTCAGAAGACCTTTGCATACGAATAGATAACACTCAAAAACAACATAGTAATGAGAAAATAATCATATAAAGATATTTTTCCACATCATATGCACCTCATAATAGTATGAAAAAGTCATTGAAAAAATAGCTATGTTTTTCATTTTTGTCCAATGGGGATAAACATATTGTATTTTTATAGCTTATGAAAGTCAGAAGGTTGAAATGATACTTCAAAAACCTATTTGCTAACGTTTTTACTATGAATATGAGCTATGAACCATGGTTCATCTTTAGTGAAATAAGTAGTCTATTTCGCCGAAATACGAAGAGATATTCAAATTTTTTCTTGCCCGATGACGTACGAGATATCTTGTATATAAAAAAAAAATAACGTTAATCATTTTCCTATTCATCGTTCAATTGCAGGGTGACTCAAATAAGATAACGTTCGAAGTAGGTCTTTCTTCTTTGCTTATTTATTTTCCCTAGAGAAAAAAGTTGATTTTATAATCTGAATTTTTCTATATTTCAATTTCATGGAAAAAAACTTCTCTAGTGTTATAAAGTTGAATTAAAACGAAAAACAAGCGGCTTAAAAATGAAAAGCAGTGACTCGTACTAAATGTTGTAAATAAAGAAAAAAAATGACAATGATTAAAGTACGTAAAAACTAAAGATGCAGAAGAGATACATGACTATTGAAAGATATGTTTGCTCATTTTATTCGAAACTTTTGATTTGTCAATCTCATTTGCATCTCGACATGTGTTTCATATCCGAAAGAACAACGTTTGCAAATAGTATCGACTAAAGAGTGAAACTAGAAAAAAAAGCAGTGTGTTATACTATTACATCATAAACGAGCAATAAGAAATCAGTTATCTCATACGATATCTTTGGTTATTTTTGAGTACATGATATCTACTATTCATTTTCTAGCCTAAATGATTACCTGGATTCTATATTAGCTGGCTATTGTCACTATTTACTCAACTTTCATTCTGTTCTTAAATCGAAATTTGATCTTCTTTGCCAAAATATATGGCCACATCAAGTCATTTCTGTTATATTGTCTCATGACAATGATACATCAAATCAATCAAACCTGTTCTTTTCTCATTTTAAACTCGAACAATTCATTCATCTTCAATCATTCGATATGACTACGATTAGTGATAATAAACACAGACATACACTGCTATATATTACCTAATTCCTTGACTGAATCGACTAGCAGCACCCCATGCTCATAATCTCGTTTTGGTTTCATTGCCGCGTCTACGTCATTTAACTCTTCAAAGTTTCTTTTGCTGGGGCTTATCATTTATATTAAATCAAATTCCTAATCTTCATTCACTTGATGTCAAACTTTCATATGATAATTATCTAAAGTGGATGAATAACATATCATTATTGCCCCATCTAATATGGCTCATCCTAATCATTCATGGTGCGTATAGTTATTTGAAAATTGTAAAATATATATTCTTTGTTTTTTAAAATTAAGGCAAAAAAAAAGACCATGATCCATGTAGAACAATTTTTATCTAAAATATCTAATCTATATTATTTCGAACTTATTGCACAAGGTTATCTGGATCTTTTTGATGGCCAAAAATGGGAATTACTTGTTTCACATTTGACTATATTTAACTTTCAATTGCATCTTCCATGTTCATTACCAAATTTTCCCGAAGAAAATATTCTTGATTCATTTTGTTCACTATTTTGACTTGAACAAAAACGGTGATTTGTTGCCTATGATGGTCCATATTCGCGAAATATCTTTATGGTACCTCGTTTTACATCAAATATTTTCGTATGTCCGAATATTTATTGGCCATCAATATACATATCGTCCAATTTCTGTTTTGATAAATATATCCATCAAATTGATTTGTCATTATTTAATTCAATTATTTAACGTTTTATCAAAGTCACATCACTTGTATTCAATATCAAAGAAACCGACACCAATCATATATCGACTTCATTTCTCGTTCTCATTGAACATATGCCTCATTTACGTTCACTTTCGTGTCAAGATCTCTCTACATTAGCTGGCTTTTCACATGATATCGTCTTCGAAGCGATACGAACTTTACACGTACGAAACAATTTTGAAAAATCTGAAAGTGAAATCCACTATCGATTGGACCTAAATCGATTATGTAGTTTTATTAATTGATCAATTGAACTATCTATCAATTACACAATTTCAATTCTATTATCGTTCATCGTCACTGACGCGTTTCTCATCTCAAAGTTTTTGATCTAAAGATATTTCATCATATGTGAGAGTGAAAGGAGATGGTTTCATGTTTTATGCAACAGTTCAATGATATCTGTGAGAATAATAAGTTATAATTGAGTACGAAAAACTAATCGGCCTTTATCAAGATGATAATTTTTAAATTCATTGAGCGAAAAGCCAGTTCAGGCCACTTGAGTTTCTGAATAGCGTTTTAAATTTTATAGTAATAATCTTCTTATCAATAAAAAGAAAAAGAAAAATACAATCATATAAAGATTGTCTTCGAAGAAATTTTTGTACGTTGGAAATTTGCTTTTATCTTATATTTATTCTGCTTCAGTGGGACTCTAATTCCTTCTCAAATATATCATTAATATATATTTTCTCATTGTTTTTGCTTTTATATTCTTTGCTTGTTATTGAATATTTTGATTTTAATTATCTGACAATCGAGATTCGTGTAAATGGTATTCGTCACTAACATTTTGTTTGCGATAGATCATATTGATGAAACATTTTTGTTTATATGTTGAAATATTCGATACGTCAAAATGTTTTTAGTCTTGCACATTTTGTATATAAAAAATATACATCAGTTCCAATGCTTTGACTACCTGTAAATTTTATCATGTCAAATAAGTCTTGAAAAAAATTCAAACTTATATCAATATCTATACAAAAATCAAAATTTTTTCTACATAAGATGTATTGATTTCAATCGTTCTTTCTCCAAAAAATTAGCTTTTGGAGAGCAAAATTATTTTTCATTTTAACTTAGAAGAAGAATGAATATTTTTCGAATCAGTTTTGATAGAAACCAAAGAGTTTCACACTTGAGAACAGGAGATAAAAGTGTATTTAACCATATATTAGCACTATGTGAGAATCACATGAGCCATTTTCTAATACTCAACTATCGTAATATTCTGCTGCACAATTAACCTTTTTCGACAGAAGAAGAGATGAAAATAAGCATTTTTGTAAACTTTTTACTTTTACAACTAAAAACTGAAAAGATAAATAAAATTGAATTGCCATTCTATGTGAAAATGGCACGAATTGGACAAAAAAATCTTTGAGCATAATTCGTGCGAGATTAAAATGTGAAATATGATCGAATCATTTCAAATATCCAAAGTGAATACTTATTTTTGTTACAGTCCATCACAAGATTTAAGTAAGAAATTTCGAAGGAAGTAGCTTATCTTCATTTCGCTTGATTGAAACATGTTTCAGGAAAAAGCTCATCAATTATCAAAAAAAACAATCACTAACAAATTTTCTCTTTCCCAATAAGTTTGTCTGAGTCAATAATGATTTTTTTGTTCGTCTAATGTTTTACATTTTAAACAGAAAATAACATTTTCATTTTACTCGATAGCAAAAGTCAATTCCCATCAGGAATTTGTCTTATTTTGTACCGTTGGACAGTTAGCCATCGTGGGAAAAATAACAGCAGAAAAGTTTGTACGTCATCATGCCGACTAATAAGAAAATGTGTCTACAATGAACGACCTTGACAATGTAACACCGATAACCATTGAGACAATTCTTATTGGCTAATACGGAGCATTTGCTAGAAGTCTTTCGAAATTGATGTAGAAAATTAAATAATAAATATACCATTAGTGATATCAAATAATGGCGTTGCAATATCAACTAAGATGCACGGTAAAATAATAACTCTTTGAATGTCCCTATTTCTTTGCTTTCTTCTCCTGAAAACATAAAAGTAAGGAAAATTTTCAACCAAAAACAAATGATAAATCAAATTGTTAGTTAGTTCGATATATTTTCCATTGGAATAATAGAATTGAATTCATAATAAACATTCGTTTCTTCTAGCAATCTCATTTTTAACACTCATATATCAACATCTTTTTTTTCTCTCACTTTGCTTGGATGATTGAATTGTTTCGTTATTTATTAGTTTTTTTTCCAGCAAATGTTATTTCATTTGATTTGATTAATATCAAAACAATAAACAGAACCGATTGTTTTTTTTTTATTCATTGAAGAAATAACTGAAATAAAGTCTTTTTTTTAAGAAGAATGGAGAAACTATTTGACTCTTCAATTTATAACCTATGTTCATTGAATATCTTATTCAGATGGTCTAGACTTTTACTTTTCTAAGAAGAACTCTTCATATGTCGATAGACCGTAAATTAAATCAACTAAAAGGAAAAGATTATCTTTAGTTCAGATAGGAAATTACTCGTCATTAGAGATTGGATCTTTATCTAGTAAATTTGAATAGAAATATCAATGAATATTTTTATTTGTGCTTGATCAGATAAACCTTGAAAAGTCATGAAATCAACTTCGAAAAATAAAAGACTGATTAGAATTTTCTCGACAACTATCTGATGTTTCGAACTGACAATAGAAAATAAAGAATCGTTGTATGTTTCTCATATTGAGAAACATCTTGTAACCAAATGGTCTAATGATCAGATAATCACTGGAAGAAACGGAGAGGAAACTGATGTTAATCAACTCTATGGGATCTTGTCCTGATCGATTGGAAAAATCATCATGTGTCGAAATAACCACTTGGTACCAGAGAAGTTCCAGCGTTTCTCTAAAATATTTTTTTCTCTATTCAAAATCATGACTGTTTATGTACTGCTGGTTTTCTTTGTTGACAAAAACATGATTTTGTACGTTATATTTTGTTTGTGTTCTGGCATTGATGCAACCTACATTTTTATATTGGCAAGAAGAAAATCTACTTTTTCTTTTATCTAGCGTCTGTTCTCTTTCGTACTAAGAAAATAAGACAACAAACAAAAAGTGGGTATATGTTTGTGCACGTATGAAAGAGAGCAAGCTGGATATATAAGTGTATGTTTGCTTAGATAAATGACAATGACACTATCATTATCATACCTGTTGTCGACCAAAACACCTTTTTTTTGTTCAAGTCTTTTCTCTTATTTTTCAGATGTCATCGGCTAATTGAATAGTTTTGAACGCTGAAGTTAAATATACTCAAATCTTTATCAACAATGAATGGCATAAAGCAACAAATGGAAAAACATTTTCTCTCATCAATCCAAGTACAGGAGAAGAAATCTGTCAAGTAGAAGAAGGCATTAGAGTATGAATCTCTATATGTTCTCCATTGGTTCATTATCTATTGTGATTTTCAGGCTGATGTTGATAAAGCAGTTGAAGCTACTCAAACAGCTTTTGATATTGAATCACCATGGCATAAATTAGATCCTCTTTCTTTCTCTCAACCTAAGTCAATATGTAGAAAGTGGAAACACTTAAACATACTAAAGGTGAAATATTTTTCTCAGCTGATTGTACTGTAACCAATTGAACAAACACCACTTAGTGCACTTTATTGTGCTGCTCTTATCAAAGAGGTAAGATATTATCATGTCGATTATACTTTGTTGTTGTCATGATGATCTAGTCTGGTTTTCCACCAGATGTTGTCAACATCATACCAGGTAAAGTGAATGACATTTATCATAATAATTTCATAAGAATATTTAGGTGATGGGCCTGAATGTGGTTATGCAATTGCTGTTCATGCACATATTGATAAAGCAGCTTGTACTAGTTCAGTTGAAGTAAAAACATTCACTAATAAAACTAAAAAAGATGAATATGAAATGTTTGATTGAAGGTTGGAAAGAAAATACAAGAAGCAGCAACTAAATCAAATCTTAAATGTGTTACATTTGAACTTGGTCAGTAACAAATACCAAATAATTTTCATCTGAGCTAGTTTCTTTTCACATATCGGTGAAAAATCTCCTTTGATCATCCGAGGATGAGGATGAGTATTCTATAAGACTTTCAAATAATCAAATTGATTCTAATACTGAACAAGGATCACAAGTAATAACGTCTTTAATCTAAAGAAAAGTTCCCTTTACTTATGTATGATAGATAAATGATAGTCAATTTCAATAGATTTTAGATTTTATAAAATCAGGTTAAAAGTTTGGAGATAAATTAGAATGTGGTAGTGAACGAGTTGATAATAAAGATTATTTATCAAAAAAGCAACTATTTTTAGTGATGTAAAAGATGATATGCAAATCACTCGTGAAGAGGTATAACATTGTTTTTTTTTATTAGATTCTATAATAATGTAAAAGTTTGGATATTTGGTCCAGTAATGTCAGTCTTAAACTATGATTCATATGAAGAAGTTATCAAACGAGCAAACGACACGACTTTTGGACTTGGTACTGGAGTGATAACTAGAGACAGTAAATTTGAAAGAAATGATTATTGATGATTATTCTAGTTTTTCAGTAAGACGTGGTCTTACGTTGGCTCATCAAATACACCTGGCTCTATTTGGATAAATACTTATAAGACTATATGTAATCAAGCACTATTTGGTGGCTTTAAACAATCAGGTCAGGAAAAGGAATTATGTCGATATGGTCTCGAAGCATACTATCAAGTAAAAATAATTGTTGTTAAACTTGTTTGAGGAAAAACAATACAAATTTTTCATGAAGAACAGCTATTTGGATTTACTTGTTTAACTTTCTAACATTTATGTAGTTTGCTCTCTAAACTCTTCCATGTATTGCGAAAGTCTCACTAATACGTACAACTAATTTAAATAAAATATTTAAGTGCAAAGAATAGAATACCACGAACAATCAGTTGAAACAACTCCCAATTACGGTAATAACTCGTATGAATGATCATAATCTAGTTTCAATTTAAGATACATAATTAATAACATTTAAAATTTTATTGTTTAAAAGACTTTAAACAAAATACAATACAAAGAAACAAATTGATTATTGAAGTAGGAAAAGTATGATCGATTCTTTTCTACTATCGTAAAACATTACTTATTGATTATATATATATAGTGAATCTAAAGAAGTTTTTATATATAATAAATTTTTTGATTGTTCCTGTTCTCTATCATCTAAGTGACATCAGTTTTGAACAGTAACAATAATATTCTTGTAGAAAATGTTAATTTGTTAACTGAAATCACATAAGTAGATATATGATAACGGTGAAGAGAATGTTTTAGTCTGTTATTTACAACGCTTTCGAAATCCAGCGTACAATTATGAAAATTAGTTCTATTCGCTTGAAATCTTCGCTATTCTAAAAATTCCTTCTTTCCATCGTGGCAATTTCGTTCTGGAAGTCTTCCTTCATATATTGAGTGTTTCACATTAAACGAACTGATAAGATCTTTAGTAATAGAGTCACATCAAAAGAATATGATTTTGCATATACTAAGAACGATCTGATTTGCACCTGTTAGTAAAATAGTTCTATAGTGAAGTGCAATATCAAATACATACATTATTAAAAAAATTGTTCTTCGCTTGTCGCAAAGTCCAATCGATAAGACAAGTTTTTAAAAATACCACATTGATATGAAGACTTGTTACAATACTCAGGTGTGCCACCTTATCAAATTTTTGTTTTCTCTTAACCAAATCGGTTTCATAAGTTGAATCATTCATTAAGATTGAAGACATCATCTGCAACTGAAACAGCAATGAGTATAAGTGGATAAAGGAACGAGCTAATATATGTCCATTCTTTCTTTTCTTCTTATGTGATAAATCAAGGTCAATCATGTAGACAAAAATGAATCCGTTCTCTATCATTAATCCAAGTACAGATGAAAAAATTTGTCAAGTAGAAGAAGGTACAAAAGTATCAATATATATATACATGATTATTTTCGTTCTACGTGTAATTTTTATTGTTTCCAATATTGTAGAGTGATCCTGATAAAGCAATTGAAGCTGCTGAAAAAGGTTTCCAATATGATTCACCATGGCGTAAGTCTGATCCTGCTGCACGTGCTCAGTTAATTTGTAAACTTGCTGATTTACTTCTACATGTTGTGGGTTATTTAGCAGTAAAAATGTTCACTCTGTTTGTTTGCATCTACATCATAAATGAATATTCAGAAATTAGAAACACTGAGTAGTGAAAAACTGCTACAAGAGAGTTATTGCGAGACTCTTGGAGTAGCTGTTTCTCTTGATTATCGTAAGCCTCTCTGATATTCTCTTTTTTGTTATCAATGATATTCATATGTTACAGATGCTGAATAGACTGATAAAATTACTGGTGAAACATTTCCATCAGAATCAAGTATTTTTATTACCTATATTAGACATAAATCAGTTGGGATCTATGAACAAATCATTTTATGGTCAGTTCAAACATTCAATAAATGAATATTCAAATTGTACTTTCTTCTTTTAATGATTACTCAGTACGATATTCTTTCTTACATATGCATCATACAAAAGTATTGTTGCCATTATATTTTAGACTGTTATGTTGACCTTGAAACTTGGATCAGCATTAGCTTGTGGTAACTTCATTACTTCTATTAATTTATACTTTCTTATATATTGTAATAACAAATAGTCAATGTAGTTATTCTCAAACCAGCTGAACAAACACCACTTACTCCACTCTTTTGTGCTTCTGTCATCAAAGAAGTGTTATTCATCATCTATCAACAATTGCAATTTAATCTAATACTACAATTTTTGTCTAACACAAGTGACTGTGAAAACTTTCCAGCTTTCTAATGCAGCTACAGCTATTTAAGTATTTGCATAGCTATTTAACTATTTGCATAGCTATTTAAGTTTCTCATAGCTATTTAAGTATTTCCATAACTATTTAAGTATTTATGTAGCTATTTAACTCTTTCATAGCTATTTAAGTATTTTCATAGCTATTTAAGCTTTTCATAGCTCTTCAAGTTTTCCATGGCTATTTACGCATTTCCATAGCTATCTAAGTATTTCCATAGCTATTTAAGTATCTGAATCGCTATTTAAGTTTTCCATAGGTGTTTAAGTATTTACATCGGTATTTAAGTACATGCATAAGTATTCAATTTTTTCAGAACTATTTAACTGTCGACATGGCTACTTGAATTGTGGTATAGCTATTCAAACGGTTCTGTTGTGTCTATTTAAGATTCGAGTTTTTTAAATATCCGCATGGTTAGTTGTTGAAATCGAAGTAGTATTTAATGATTAGCAGTAGTACTAAATAAGTTGTTATTGCCGTTGAACTGAGCATGAAGGACTTTGTCTATGTTACTTATCTGTACGAGCAGGGGATTGGGGGGAAAAACAAACATTAGGATAGTTGCATGTGGCTCTTCAACTTTTTTCAGCTGCAGTACTCGTAGATATACAGCAGTATTTTAGAAAGGTTGATAGCTTGTCGAAATTGATCGTACTCATCTGTGTATGTCGAGGGTTTTGAGAAAGAGATTCTGCAGCTACTGCATTAGTTAAAGATATTGAATATGATTTTTATTACAATGATATCTATTAGAATAAGATCCCATTATTTATTATGAGTACATTTCGCGGATTTGATTCTTATATATATATAGCAGGAATTATTTTTTGTTACAGTTTTGTGTTATGTTGTAGGATATCTTATGCATAGTATTCGATGAATACAATATTGAGAAGATTCTATAAATATAACTATTGTTCACCGACGGCCAACTGGTGTTACATAAACTTCAATGACTAATTATGTACCAGAAAGTTCTCAAAATCGAACTTTGGCATCATTAGTCATCAGTCAAATGAGTCTTGTTGAGGCTACTATACATAGCTATGAATGATTTCAATAGCTATCTAAATACTTAAATAGCTATGCAACTAGTTAAATAGCTGTGGAAACCTTAAATAGCTATGTAAGTACTTAAATAGCTATGAAGACATTAAATAGCTATGCGAATACTTAAATAGCTATGAAAGACTTAAATAGCTAAGCAAGCACTTATAAACAGCTATGAAAAACTTAAATAGCTATGTAAGTACTTAAATAGCTAAGTGCTTATTTAAAAAGTATCTCTTTTGAGAAGCTATGGATATTTTAGCATCATACTGTTATTATAATTGCTTAGAAAAATATCTTCGAAATTGCAAATATTCTCATACGTCAGGAGCTAGAAATTGTTTCTGATTTACATTCATATTAGAAAACAGATTTTGATGTCTTCTTTAATTAGTTCATTAAATACATTGAAAACATTCTTATTATTATGTTAATATTTTATTTTTTGTCTTTACCAGACAGTGATCTACTGTATGAAGTCAATAGATGTTTTGCATAGTAATGTCACGTTGATAGAAAGTACACAGGTCGTGACAGACAGACCATGCCAACGAAAGGTAGATCTCTATCTGATGGTTATATAATGTTCATCTACTCGATCTCCAAGATCAATGATGTCAGCGCCTGAATCCATAGATTTTTGGTCGGAAAACTTGGAAAAACAATAGGAATTCAATAGTCGGACTTTCCTAGTTTCGATCAGAACAGGCCATAATCGGGCAGAGCCAGTCGCTGAATTTCTGCTTTCAAGTTCTTACAATTTTCTAGTCAGCATCAGCTCTTATTTCGTTACATATAAATTGTGCTTTAGGACAGCTTTTCTATATAAAAAGTGTTATGAATTGATATGAAACAATGATCGTTACAAACTCTTCTTTATTTCCAATGACTATTGTAGTTTTAGTCGATTTAATTTTTTTGTAAATTCTTTGTATGATTTAGATGTGTCATTAAAAACAAAGATTAATATGATTTATGTTTATTAGTCTATGATTTTCATTCGTAATCATTTTACTATATTTTTTATCTGTTTTTGAACCACAAAAAAATTATTTATCGATGAAACATTTAAAAAAATCTAGTAATTTCAACGTAGGTCTAAAAATACGGACTGTTTCCGACCAAAAAGCTCGAGAAAATGGTAGGAACTTGAAAGAAGGAATCCGGCGATCGGATTCCTTCTTCCAAGTTCTTACCATTTTCCTGCCGAAATCATTAGCCTGATTAGATCAATTCTCGAAATTCTTTTAAACAAGTAGAGTGAAACATGAATAACTGATCTCTTTAATTAATTGAGCTTTTGTTTGAAATGGTATGATAATTCGATGGAGAAAAACTATTAATAAAAAAAATCTGATCATTCAATATTTGAATAAATTTAATTGTGATTATGAATTCTTTTTTTTTGTTCAGGTAACAAGAAAACTCTGATGGATATCGTACATAAATTAATGGTTCATATGAATAAATCTGAAGAATCACATTATCGAGATGAATTACTTTCAAAAATAATTGAAATATGTAGTCAAAATGATTATCAACATATAACTAATTTTGAATGGCTTACATTTATTTTTTTAATTTTTATTAATAGAAAAATAACATTATTTATTAAAATAGATATATTAGTATATTGGTTGAATTAACTCGTCTTGAAAGTACAAAACATGGTAATCTCATATCTTTACAAATGCTTGATATTGCTGTTCCTGTTGAATCTATTTCTTCACTTGCTTGTAATCAAATGGTAGAAATTTTTCAAAAATAAAATCACAAGAAAATTTTTTATTTCTATTTTTAGGCAATTCTCCTTGAAAATACTCATGTTTTTATTCATGGTTCAAATTCTACAACTGTTGACGAAGTTTTATATGCTGCTGCATGGATTTGTGGTGAGTTTTGTTCGTAAGTTAATAACGGAAAAAAAAATTAATTGAAAGAATTCCTGTTTTATTTTTCTCTATAGTTATTTAAAAGAACCACAAAAAATTCTTGAATCAATCCTTAATACAAAAATAACTCTATTCCCTGGGCATATCCAATCTGTTTACTATCAAAATATTTTAAAAATTATTATATATTTAATTCAATCATCGAATAATGATGAAACATTAATTCAACAACTTCTTTCATTAACGGTTGATAGAATGTCTTTATTTTTATCAAGTGGCGATGTCGAAGCACAAGAACGAGTAGGCCATGTTTCTTTTTATTTTAAAGGACATCAAGATAAAAAATTGCATTTTTCAGATGGGAGATGAACATGTAATTTCTGTTGCTCAGAAGATCACCTTCAAGAAAATTTTTTATTATACATCATTCAACGCAGTTTCATATGTTGATTTCTATTTGTGCTGATATAGGTCATATAGAAGGATTTGTAGGTAAAGTGTGAGTAGACTTAGATTGGTGCGCATCCATTTTGCTATAACAGAGTGGTTTGGAAAATTTATTGCAGAAATGTTCATCTTATTTCTCAAAGGTAACGACTCAAAATAAATTTTTTTTTTCACTAGAGAATGCACGAATTTTAAAATATGTATTGCTTTTGCCAATTAGTTGGTTACATCTTGAGTAAAAATTAATTTTTCGTAATTTAGTAATATTTTTAGACTAATTTTGGATCAGGTGATTTTCTGTGTTACGCAACAATTTTTACGCAATCGGAAAGAGTGTATTTCCAAATATAGTAATCACTATCTGAATCATTGATCACTTGATTTTCATTTTTTCACCTAATATTCACGCGCCTACTCACACAATGGACAGCCTGGCGATAAAATCGATTTATGATATCTGAATCTAGGTTGTAGCTAGCAATAAATCTACTATGAATCTGCATTTAATTACACTTTGAATTCTAATTGCAAATGAGTAGCCGTCTTGCAATAGCTATTACCAAATAGATAAAATAATATAAATAAAACGTATGTTTCAAATTGAAGTTTTAATGATATTCATTAGATGTTATATAGTTATTCAGCGTTATATATTTATTCTATACACTACAGGCCGTTTAGATTTACTGAAGATCCTTGTGCTCCATTAGAACAAAAAAATAATGACTGATGAATATGTAATTTTTTTCCGACACTTTTATTTAAATTTGAATTTACTATCGGATTGAGTATGTCATCACTAAACTTAGGTTGGATGCACTAGCATACGGATCCAAACCCTTGTGAATATCCATCGTCCCGAATATAACCTCCGATATAGACCTGTCCTAATTGGCTTCTACTATGATCACTCATTTTTCGAATTGGCGAAGCTTCAAATAAATAATACAAGTTAAAACTTATACATTTTTCAAAGTTTTACATCGATTGTTTAGTTCTAAACACAATCCATAAATAGTAACTATTTGTCAAAAATCTTTCGAGTGAAAGAGGCTAGATAAATCACAATTAATCAACATCAGCTATCCAAAGTTTACAAAATTATTTTTAGAAAGAATCTATTTGCTCAAATATACTGTAGGTTTTTTTATGTATCAAACAACTGATATACGTCATAGAATTTTGAGAAGTTGCTCTTTTGAAAATATTGATCGAAACTAATTGAACTTGAAAAGTTCATGAAAAATGCTATAAAAATAATCATAATGTAAATCTTCGGATGTCTTTTGCCAATAGCTCGAAATATCAAATATAAAAAAGAAAGAAATTATTTATTTAGGCAAGTGTTATTTTATATATTCTTAAAACAACATTAAAATTAATTGAAAAATCTGAATTTAATGTTAATGAATTATCAGTATTATTTGATTGTGTTCTTAATCCAGTTGCTGCTAAAGCTCAAAGAAAAGTTGTTGTACCAAATGGGTAAAATAAAATTTGTTTGATAAATTTTTTTTTTGGATTTGATTATATTCTAGTTTGGATTTGAATGCTTGGATAAATGATCCTCCATCGGATAGTGAAGATGAATTAATAACAACAAGTTCACATTATGATAATAAAGATTTATTTTATGGTGATAATGGAGAAAATTATAATCCTAATTTATATTCCGGTGTTACATTAAGTTATCAAAAATCAAAAAAATATGTTGAACCAACTGCTGAAGAATTAGAAAAACAACGAGAATCAAGAAAACAAAGTGAACAAATGAATCCATTCTATTTGAAAGATTCGAAAAAACCAAAAGTGACACAAACGGTATGAGTATGAATTTTTTATTTAGAGATCTCTCGAAGAAAGTTCCCCCCACCTAATTAATCGCTTTTGAGTCGAAACTATGCACATCATATTGACATAAATAAGCTACAGACATATTACAAATTTACGGTAGTTTTTAAACGAATGCATTAGTTTCTCTTCAGGAAAATTGATTTTCGAATTGTAACTTGAAACTCGATGTAAAGACAGGGCTTAACGTTAGTGATTTGTTGTGAACGTTTCAAATCTTTTGATTAGCTTCTATGTTGATATAAGAACGTCGAATTTGTTATTAGATATAAAAGACAAGTTTTTACTATACCTTTATCTTAAGATAGGAGCAATGGTAAGATCTGAGACATTCACAAGAAACTAGTCACGTTAAGGTCTGTCTCTATGGAGAGTTCCAAGTCAAAATTCGAAAATTAGTTTTTATCATATTTCTGTAGGGCATCATGACTAGAATTCATCGAGTTCAAAGTTTTCGAACCTGGGACCAATCGGACGGGCTCGAACTACGACATTCATTTAAGAGCTACCGTAAAACTCTAGTATCTCGACAGCAATAAGCTACGGCCTTGAACTGTCTTCAGGATATTCTTAACTCATTTGATTCTACAGAATACAAATAGTCTAGTTCAATTCTTGAATTTGTCTTTAATATTGTAGACTGAAACAACTTTGGATACTATAAATGGTAATGATCGTATTGAATCAACATTATCACAAGGAACAAATGTTACTAGGTCACAGTTAATACTATCTGATCAATTATATCGTCAAGCAAAAATTTATGAAGAAAATCGATGTTTAAAGAAAAAAATCAAAAACTGATGGTGAATCATCAAAAAAAGGAAAGAAATCATTGAAAAAATCTAATATAACAGTAATCGATGATAATGATGATGATATTTATCGAATTGCTAAAGTAACACGTGGTGGTGAATTACCAGAAGGTGCTGCAGAAAGTGGAAATGAAGACAATGATCATGATGTAATTGTTGGAAAAAATAAAAAATATAATCCACATCGAGCACTTAATATTGACTTAAGTGAAAAACCTATTCAATCGATTCCTACATCACCACCACCATTGATATCTCAATTAAAAGAACAGTTCCTAAACAAGTTGAAACACCTCCCATATTAACTGGAAAGCCAAAAAAATCTAAGAAAAAGAAAATAATTGGAAAACAAGAACAATCATCAACATTGAAATCAAAACACAAACGAGAACGTAGTGATTATAAAGAATTATTATCACCAGCTGATGAGGAAGAAAATTGTCCGACTTCAACACCTCCTCTTCCTGCTATTGCAAAAAAGCCAAAGAAAAAAAAATCATCATCAGAAACAATAACAACAGTAGATACAAATACTTCTGCACCACTTCTATTGGACATTATGACAGATGATATTCATCTAACAAATCAATCTGAGCAACAATACAAAGAACAAGATACTTATAAACTAGTTGCTCAATCTGACAATTGTAAGTTCAATAGTTATTCTAGTTTAACCAATAGATGAGGAAACTTCGCTAAGCGATAAAATACTTTTTCTCATTAGATAGATTCTATTGAGATTTGAGAAAATCTATGCTACCTTCTTGAATGATGTCGATTGTATTAAGTTTTCAGTATAATCCTATAGTTCCGTCCGATTTGAATTTGTTATAAAGTTTGATATATTATTTATTTTTAGGAATATTCAATTAATCCAGATCCATCAATAGCTCAACTTGATGTAACATTTCTTTTAAAAAATTGAACATCATTTATTATTGATCATATTAATATTCATTGTATTGATAGTATGAGTTCGAAATTATTAAATACAACAAGTACAAATTTAATATCATTTCCATTTATAAGTATTTTTCCTCATTTACAAAATTATATTCATATTTATTTTTCAATAAATGCTATATCATTTTCTCAAAAATTAAAAACAACATCAACTTATTCTATAAATGTATGTTGAAAAAAAATAGAAAATAAAAAAAACAGATTTTTTTATTATTATTTTTGATAAACATATTTAGAAATCAAATATAATTGAAACAGATAGAATTGAATTTAAACTTAATTTGCCTTGTTCACAATATTTACGACAAAAGACTATTGATTCGTAAGAATAGATTTTTTTAGTAAAGTATTTAATATATATATATATTTTTGAAGTATTGCATTTGCTGATTTGATGAGTTCGGGTGCATTGATATGTCAATCACAACTTCGTATTTCATCATCTAATCAAGACTTTCTATTGATGACTAATACAATTTGTCAATTTTATCGATTAACTGGTTAGAAAAAGAATTTAAATAAATCGTTTTTTTTATATTTAAGTTTTTAATTTAGTTGTCGAAAAAATTAATTCGGCTGCATCTTTATATGCTGAAACAATTCTTGAACAACCAATAGCTCTCTTATTTAAATCAATAGTATGTATATTTTGAGATTTTTATATAACCAAACTAAATCATTTTTATTTATTTAGTTCTAATCTTATGAAAGAAATAAAAACATCATTAAAGTAATTTGTTTTTCTTTTCTCTCTTTCCTTATTTCATTTATTTGTATTTTTATTTTTATTTTTATTCCATAGACAATATCTATATATAAAGCGACAAGAAAAATAACAACTGACAAACAGTGATCTTTTATTTTGTTGCATCTATTATCTTTATTTACAAAAAAAAATCTCTCTTATGTATCAGATAATAAGTATATTTGATCTTCTGACATATAGAAAAATATGTTCTTTGTTTTGTTTTATTCTGAATGATTATAGTCAGTTCTCATGTGTATGCATATTATCTGTTTTTGGTTTTTTTAATTTGCTATAATTCGAACATTATATATATATATATTTTTATAAAATGAGAAAAATTAATGATAAACTATTTAATCATTCTCGATTGGTTTCAAATGACTAGAAGAAAGAAATTTTTCTTTTTCATGAAACTTATTAAATTTCCAAGTGAAATAAGTACTGATGAGCTGGATCAATCGTTAATTGTCTTGATCTTGGATAGAAAAAGTTTTTTAGTTCTGAGTTCGACAACTCTATTGTTTACGAAAAGAAAATGGATTATTTTACTATGAAAATTAGAACAGCAAATATTGATGTGATCGTTACTCAATAATTATCGTATAAACTTAGAATACATGATTCGCAACAACATGACATGTGATGCAAGTTTTACATGACGATAAAAGATATCACTCACAATGGAAAAAAAATGTTGTGCCTGACTCCGGTCCCATATCTAGAAATGCGGTATAGAGTAGAATCTGTTAGGTTGGCCTTCAATACTTTACTTAATTTTGCATTATCATCTCAAATATCGATATAATCTGGAAAAGTCAAATCCAACAGATAACTTGTTTTTACTGAAAAATCATTGTGACAGACTCTTATTCTGTAAGGTATCCTAGGAGTTTTTCAGTATATCTTTACTATTTTATTGAATTTTATTAACTAATTCTTTTTATGATGGGTTCATACACTGAGTTTTTAATTACACGAAAAAATTTCAAAAGCACTCTTCAAAGCTATTATTTTTAACCTAAATGCAAAAATTTAGCTGGGTGTGGGTGTTGATGAAAAGAAGATCGACATCCACCTACACCCACACCCCAAACCCGCACTCACACCCATACCCAGTAATAAAAAGCTCTTGATGAGATGAAATCACATCGAAAGGGAGAAGTGAAGAAAGAAAAATGAAATCTTACTTTTCTTTAGCAGTCGTTTATTTACATATTCTATCTTCACATTGTCACTAACTGTACAGATACAAACTCAGGAAGAAAAAAAATCAATGGCAACAATAATAAAAATGCTCTTCAGTGTGTTTATTTTGTTGGCTTGTTCGTTGATAATGTACTTTTTTTGTTGATCTTTCTTGTTTTTCGTAGTTGCATTTTCAGAAGAAACCCGACAGAATCATGCAATCAACCTTACGGCCATTTTTTTATTCGCGGAACAAAGTTCTGTGTTTGTGCAAAGACATGCGACCATGCACTACAATGATGGTGTTTTGTTTTTGTTACTTTTGAGTTAAGAAAAACAGTAGTCATGTTTTAAATATCTCTACTGATTTCAGTTAAAAAAATACCAGCAATACTTTTCATTATTTGTCAACTGTATGCAAATATAGATGGCTCTCTTTCGCATGCATGCAAAAACAGAATTTGTTGATAGATGAGTTTTTTAATCATATTCTGCGCTCATAATATTCCACGTTTTCACTGTATTATATAGAATAGATGTTGATAGTATCAATGATTTAACATCAGTTTCTATAGAGAAACATGTTTCCTAATACGTTTTCCGTTGAAATACATTAACTATTAATATAATTTTAGTTATGCACGTATGTAATGATGTACATTAAAATTGAATGAATCCTCAATAGGGTATGGATGCGGGTGCATGATTTATATGAATCTAATATGTATCTTTTCAATTTGGTTTAATTACTATTTATTCATATACACCTATTATTGCAGATAAAAAATGTCAGTACGTATACTTCCTCATCCATTCAGAACCAGACTAATTGTTTCGAAAATGATATCAACTGTTTGACAACAATGAATGAATTGAAACTAGGACTTTCGACTAAACTTGCGAAAAATTTATCTTGCAGATCGAATTGCAAAGGTTACAGTATGAAAGCTTCTCGAAAAGAAGTTTTGATCTTTATAAGATTATGATTTCAAGATAATGGATGATTTTGATTGATGCATAGTATTTCATCAGAAGTTTATTTTAAAATAACATACATTGTAAAGTTTAGATGAAATTATTGTTGATTTATATCTTCACAATCAACCATTTTTTTCAGTATCTCCAAAACAATACGAAAATCACAGCTCAATACCTCACAAACAACAATTATGATATGTGTGCATGCTCAGACTAATCGTTTTTGGTATTTTTTCACCCACAATCACGATGAGAGAAAAACTGATTCAGCAACTATAACGTGTGATACATGTCTTCAATGACGAAGCACGATGTGAGCAGCTTTCTTTGCTTGAATCACTTGTTACCTAACAGCAATATATTGAGCATGTAAACAACGTTGTTCGATGGTTAGTTCAAAAAAAAAGTCCAATCGAATTTTCTTGTCATATTGTTCACATTATTATCATGTCGATCACAGGTAGAAAGAAAATAATCCAATTAACAATGTCTGTATTGATTTTTTTTTCGTTCTTGTCAGAAAGAAAAAAACTTCGTTTTGAAAGGATCAAAGAAAACTAAACAATGTATGAAACAACGTATCGAATGTAATGGCACTTAAGTCATTGTACAGATGAAAAGTAAACGAAAGTTGGAAAGAATAACAATAGAATAAATGATGCTGTTAGATTTTTTTCTCTTTTGTTTACTGTTAATAAGCCTATTTTCAATTGAAACGAGGTGAAGTTTATCGTTGAATGTCAACAAAAAATTAACCATATTTTACGTCGGAGCAATATCTAGAAAAAAAATAAAAGGCAATAATGACTATAGGACATAGGTTTGTCTTTGCAGCTTCTCTTCACTCACACGCAAATTTCAGATATATCATTAGACACAGACCAATATTTCAGCCGGTGTAACTGAATTTCAAATTGTTGTCTACTTAAATTTAACTTAGAGAAATTAAATGTTCTTGCCAATGGCCTCATGATGCAAAACAGTATCTAATGTCGAGAAAGTATGACTCTTACAAATATTCAATAGTTATCTATTTTGTGGATTGATTTTATGGCATATGTAGTCTTCTCAATCACCTCTTTGTCTAGAATTGTTTGTAGAGCTTCAAAGACTTCAATAGTTCATGAAGATCTTCTTTTCAGAAGACAGTGTTCATATTTCATTTAAAAACAATGCTTTGTTTTAGTTTCACTGATGTCAGTAAAGAACGTTGTAACTATACCTAAATGGTATTTCATGACATCTTTCAGTGTTTAGAGATTTTTCGTAAAAGCAATGATAAATTTCGAGCATGAATACTCTTTGTCCGTTATGATGAAACTTTCTGTCGTAAAATCCCATGTTGGTATCCGGTTGCTTTCGAATCTTAAACAAAACAACTGAATACTATGTCGTTCATGACTTTATTTTGTTAATTTTTGAATAATCATCGACTTCGTCTAGCTCTACTGATGTATCCGAATGGTAACATAAGCTGATTTAAATATGAAGTCAGTCTGTTATGCAAATCTAGAGATTTATTCCAAATTCAAGTTTTAGTAATATCTTGCTTTCATTTCTTACCAATATTTTCTCCATCATCATTGTCTTCCTTTTATAATGTAAACATTTTTGCAAGCTAATAAAACTTCCGAAAAACCTCTATTTACACCATGACAAATTTTAAAACATTCGTATCAAAATGAGAAATAAATTGAACGCCCTAGAGAGCTGATTCTTGAATATTCATTCGATTTTAACGATCTTTTGAACATGAACTTAATCATATTTAGTATATACATTTCAGCAAAGTAGATAGTGTCATAACAATAACCGTGGAAAGAGACGAAATAAATATAATGTAATGAACAGCATTGAATTAATTTTTAAGATATTTCGATTGATTCAAACTCGTCAACACGATAGAAGAACACAGAGAGACAGTCGCAAAGAGGCAAAGAAAGAAAAATGCAATATTACCTTTTTTAGCAGTCCTTTGTTTACATATTCCACTTTCACATTTTCACTCACTGTACAGATATGAATGAAAGGAGAAAAAACATCGATGGCAACAATAACAAAACTGCATTAATGTATGTTTTTATTTCGTTGGCGCGTTCGTTGTTAATGTACTTTTTTGTTGTTGATCTTTGTTGTTTGTCATAGTTACATTTTCAGAAGAAACCCAACAGAATCATGCAATCAATGTTACTACCGATTTCTGTATTCGCGGAACAAACTTCTTCGTTTGTGCAACGACATGCCACATGCGCTACAATGACGATGTTCCTTTTTTAGTTATGTGTTCAATATTACTGTCGATTTTAGTTAAAGAAAATGCCTACGATACTTTTTATTATTTGTTAGTCGTATGCATCCAAAATAGATGTTTCATAATATGTTTTGTATCGAAATAGATTTATTATAGACAGAATTTTAGTGATAAACGTATACATAGGGCAGGAGTTTTCTCGTTGTCATTTCTACGCATATTAAAATTGTGTGAGCCTCAAATGTGAACATACACAATTTGAATATTATTTCTTTATGAATGGTATAGAGATTAATGA
>CAJNOL010002954.1:0-28832 GCA_905250125.1 Rotaria sordida | reverse complement strand
GAAAAAATTTAATATTGAGTAATTTCCAAAATTTGGATGCTAATAATGTACAACAACCCCAGAGCAGTGATTGCATAATCATCAGAGCGTTTAAGGTACTGCAATAGATATTTTAATTTTCTTACCTCTGGGCATAAACATATCTCAATGTTTATATTCATCTTTCGAGCCATTTAGTCAACTTTCACGTTTTCAAACTATTCAATTACAGTATTAATAATTAATTATAGAGTTCGCTCAAATAAAATGAATTATTATAAAATATTTTAATATATTAATGCATTCTTTCTGTCATCTTTCTGATCTAGCTACAAAATACCGAAAATTAGCTTTGAAATTTTCTAAGATTTTCTAATTACTGTTTAAAATAGTAGCAATTAGCGCTTAGTCTCTCGTTTATATTAAAGAAGCTAGGCGTTTGAATAATAGAGCAGGTAGAAAAACAACAATAGAGAATGATGTCAAAGTGAATATTACCAGGCGGTCACGAAGAATATCCAATGATGAACTGGGACTAGATTTCTAGAAAAAAACGAGAGTGACTGCTGTCTCAAATAATGTAGACTATATCATCATAAAAGAGTGTTGAGGCTGAACTTTGATCAGATATCTAAGGGAAGTTTCCAAACGTCGAAAGCACTTTATTGGAAATCGGAAAGCCAAAAAAAAATGCCAACCTAGAAAATCTTTGATAGTACACAACAATGTCGAAAGCTCCAAAATGAACAAGCCTAAACTGTATTATAATTTTCAAGCAAATTAATGCAAGCCTTAGCCTTTAAAAGTTGTGCATAAAAACGAGATATACCAACAGTACGTGACGTTATTCAATAACGTACCGAAAGAAACGTTTTGTTTCATTTGTATCCAAGATACTAACAGGCGCTTGAATAAAAAATACGGCAAGAGACTGATGGATAGAAAATTATATTACATTACCAAATCTATCATTGAATTGGAGCCATTTAGTTCCGTTGAATACCGATGAGTTTCTTGCAATCGGATTCCGATAATTGCTTTCATACTGCAATTTTAAAGAAATTCCGGCAGATGCTTTCTTGAATTCACCAATATTCGTCCGAGTATGGATGACCGTCTTCTCTTCACTCAACCTACTTTTTCAGACGATTAATAACTTTGATTTCGAATTTCAGGACTGAGATATAGTGCACCTGAGAGAGCGTAGTTAAAAACCTACTTTTCGATTGCTTTTACATAATGGAAGCTTCAAGAACATCAACTGTGAAGGATGTAAGAAAATATATGGTGGTAGTAATTGTTCAATTGCTGTTCCTCTACAAAATTCTTTATCTCATCATTTCATTTCACTATGTTAGATTGTCCTAAAAATGCCATAAAACAGGTATCTGAGCATGCCCTTTTAGCTGCACTATGTCTTAATCCCAAAATTCGCAATCTAATTTTTCTGATATCAGGTAATCTAGAGTTTTTGGAGTACAACACCACTAATAATGGATCGATTTTACTAATGGACACTGCTGCAATGATATACTCATCGAATTCCACAAGGAATAATGTAGAAAGAGGAAGTTGAAGAATCATTTTTTCTCATTTACAATGAAAATTTACACAGTTTTATGCACTATTGAAAGGAGGTTGAGTTTTTCAGAGACCAAAATTGAGGTATCGACTGAAGACGATAAACTTCGTATTCTTCATCAAAATTTATCCAGATAAGATGAGTAGGATGATAGTTTTTCGCAAGTTAGAACTCTGTCTATAAGATTCTACGGATAACATTTATGACGCTTTGTCAGCTCAAATTCATATTGATGATTAAAGCTGAAATAAATTCTTCGATAGTTTCAACTCTTTTTCCTTTTTCCAGATTACATAGAAGAACCTTTTGTGTCTAATATTTTCTTCGTTTACATTCACACAAACGATTACTAAGGGTGTGGGTGTGGGTGGGATCTCTTTCACTACAACCACACCCACACCCACACTGCTTCGAATCAAAAAAGAGAAATAAACTCAAAGAGAAGAAATGTAATAAAACAAGTAGCAATTAAACTTTGCTCTTCTATTAACAAAACTAAATATTTCATATATTATATTATTAATTACATAGTAGCAGAAATAATGAGGAGGATAAGGAACGTGATCCTCACCATACCATTAATTGTGACGGTTTTGAAGAAATTATTTCTTTCTCATTGAACGAAGTCTAACAGTCTAAGCCTTCCCATGCGCTCACCTTTCCAACAAAATCTTGATTTCGTTCAGATCATTAATCACTTGTTAAGAAAATATATCGATCACGAATTCAAGATCTAAACAATAAATAGGAAAAATTCATGCTCTCTCTCACAGTCCATTTACCATGTTCCTGTGATGACTTTACAATTCAACAGAAAAGCAAAACTTTGTTGATTTGCTTTCATTCAGTATGTGCATAATATGAATGTACAGACGGATCTTGTTGAATACAATTGACTTACGCAGCTCATTCACAGAGATAATTTGACCGGAGATTAAAAGCGATCGTAGGAATCCGATTTTTAACAGCATCAAATGATCATTTTTTTGTGTTCTATAGAGGTACAAAAGAGGGACAATAGATTCAACTATTTGAATAATTCTATTTATTAGTTTTCGGACGTGCTTAAATATGAGACTATTCAACTATGGCAACGGAGTACTGGTATACCTTGGATAGTTTTGTCTACTATCTAATCATTCAAGTCCTATAAAAATGAATTTGATTGATTATTTTCATGGCCAAAGTGTCGATCACGTTTTCTATTCATCATTGACCGAATATTATCATCTTCCAGGTCGTAGATCATCTTCCTTACTCGAAGTGTTCATGTGCTTGCAATAAAGCGTGACAACATTGGCAGTCTATTCGCAGCAAAACAACTTTATCAACTAAATCTGATCGTGCTATCACCAAAATTGTAGCTGATAATGACCGAATGCTAGCTTCTTTTGAATTGCAAGTGCTGTCGAATGCGCGATCTAACGCATATTTATTGGCATAGTCGAACTCAACAAGACTGTCAAATAAAAAATAAATCCTTTTTATATCAGGAAATATATTTTTATCTTGATGATATCGTTGACAGAGAGATTTTCCCTATTTTTTTATGAATCACGGCCATTGTAATATATCTTGTCATAACATAAGAGTTGATCAAAGTCTCTATTTATTCTTTAAATGTGCGCTAGTATTTATTCTACAATTTCATAAAATGCCCACACCATAATCATTATTATTCTATCTACTGTAAAGATTAATGCATTATAAATAAATAAAAAATGTTGTTAATTATTTGGAAATACTCTTGACTTTATTGTCATTGTCAACATGAATTATAACGAAACTGGGATTTTCGGCATCTGCTTGCGACAATCCACACATCATGGGTTGTAGAATACGAGTTTGATAACCTAAATTAAGATTCATTTAGTGTGAACGGCAAAGATTCAGAATCGAACATACCTTCTGTTTGTAAAGCTGATGCTGCTTCGTTACCATCCATTCCAATGAGATGGGGCCATTTTGTCGACATTGTTGATTGATAATATTTTCCTTGCGTTTACCGACTTAGCTGCCTACTCGATGACGAAGACTGCGTGAAGTGATTAAACGAGTAAGCGAGAGAGCTAGAGAGAGAACGAAAGAGAGAAATAAAAGCGACAGTTTGAAAGTGTAATAGACAAAAAAACAAACGCAATGAAGTATGACTTGTCACTCTTCATGAGAATATCGTTATGAGGTAGTAGATGAAATACAAGCAGTCATGTGAATCATAGGTAGTTATTTTTTTTCTAGTGGTATGCATGATGTACTATTTTTGCGCTGTGTTTTGTGCTCTGATTGTATGCTTTAGCGAACGACCATGACATTCATCAATTTTATGTGAAATATTTGTGTTCCGTCCAGGAATCTTCCAAGCGAGTAGTTTCGTGTTCGTTGCATTAAAATTTTGTTTTGATGATTGTTAACGACACAACGGAGTGGAGGAATGCATATTTATATTTGAAATTATCAATTCAAATATCCGGGTTGGCATAGAGTTCGAAGTATTCCCTATCCGTATACCTAATATTCAATAATTGAATAAAAATAGAAGTTTTCGTGATATTGGCTATTTTATAGCTAGTGTAAATTCAAAATTACAGATGCTTTTGTTTATTCTTACAGGCAATACTTGGTTACAGACATTGCCAGGTTTCAATCCACAAAATAAAATATGAATTTGGAAATATCAAGATAAATTTTCACATTTTGTATCATATGCTAGCATCGTCCAAAACATCAAAGGTTGCAATGATCAATTGATCAACGACTGAATATTGTGATTAACTCCAGCAGAAATGATCAGTAGAATATCAGTATGACTGCTGATAAGGATAAGAAATATGGAAAATAAACGATGAAGACTAAGAAAATTTATCTTAGAAGTAATGAAATGATAGCAAACACGAAATGAGATCGAAATGATGACCAACAAAAAAATAATAAACTGAGCAAAGAAATGACGGAGAACGTTACAGTAACAAATGAAGAAGAAGAAAGAGGGTGTGATAATAAAAGAATTCTAAAAATATTACCATTGGATAGAAAGACAGAGGCACATTCATCAAAATAATCCTTTTTTAAGAGTAAAAAGTGTGTTCTAACAAATTTTCATACCTGTAAACATTTTTCCATGATTCTCGAGACAATGATCAGGTATCTCCTTATCGTTTGATCTTTAGGCAACTAAAGATATGAACTAATTTTTAGTGATGTTTATAACAGAAAAAAAAAGATTTTTGATTTTGATTCATACAGTCAAAAAAGATGATTATATGAGTTGTTACTTGTGTTTCATACATTATTACTTCAATTAGCTTGTATATTGATGGATGAATCACTGTTTAGAAATACAGGGTCTGAGTTTGGGTGTAGGTTATTCTTCTTCGATCACCCACACCACAGGAGTTCATGTGTATTATGAATCGCACCAAGAGTTTGTGAGAATCAATAAATGTCTCAACGATTTCTAAAAAGATCTCCGAAAGACTATAGCATTACCAAAAACTCCTGAAAATTTTTCAGTATGGTTCATAAGAATCATCAAGTGCACTAAGAATGTGAGCAACAGTAGATGAAATCCTATGAAGAACTATTCAAAGCAGTCATTAATATCATGAAGACTTCTGAGGCGGTAAATGGAAGCCTTTATTCTATGAACTACATAAAGCTTACAAAAGAGTTATGGAAACGGTCCTTAAAATACTTGAACGTTTCAAAATGCCAGACCACTTAATCGTTTTTCAAACACACTAATGCCGAAGACTGCAACAAAACACTGGAAAATTAAACCGTTTTATACTACTCATCTTATGACATGTTGAAAAACTATCAAGCACTCTCAACACGAGGCAAAAGCAAATAAAACTTCTGATTTTCCTCTGTTTCAGTTACGAGACGGCCAACTATATCATGATGAACAAAACTACCGTAAAATAGTTGAGTCTATCTTTCAAGAAAAATGACGCAACAAACTACCTTAATAACTAAATGAAGAAAAAAAGAAAAAATTACATTTCGCACCACCCTCTTATTCAGAATTCTGGTAATATAATCTGTTTACGATCTTCGGACATGGGAAAAAAACAGGGTGTTCGGAACGGAGCTCGTAAATGAAATACAACAAAAAAATGGGGTGTTCGAAATGAACTCTGTACAGGAGTTTGGGAAGAGTTCTGACAATAGCTTTCGAAGATCGAACAGCAAAATTCCACTAGAGATCGGAATGACAACATCTGGAAGTTCGTAAAGACAAAGACAGAAAAGTCGGGTATGGGTGTGGGCGGGGTATAGTTGTGGTCATGGGTATGAGTTTTTGATCCAGTACACCCACACCCCACACGCACCTCACTCACACCCACATCGTCTTCGAATGACATGTGAACTGTTTCGAAATTTCTGTCGCTTTTATACATAAAAGAACAGAGACAAAAACAAGGAAGAAAAAACTGGAACTTTCATTCTCTTATCATACATGTTGTACTACCTATGTAAGACGTAAAAGAATGCAAAAACAACTTAAGGGATTTTCCGTATGATCATAAAAAGTGACTCATTATGTGGTGATATAAAGAAGAGAACAGTGAATAATCAGTAGAAAATAATGACATGACCATTAAGTGCATGTTAAGCAGTGAGATCCGAATTCGTTCTTCGGAAACCAAAACTCAGACAGCAAACAAGACGACGACAGTGAAATGAGGACGGATTGAGTGACCAACGAAAACAAAAAAAAGGAGAAAAGAAAAAGAAATGGGAAATTGAGAATGAATGATCGTGTAATGACACGAATCATAACAGTGCATTCATTAGAAGTTAACTGTCGATGAAAATTAATGTTTTGAAAAAATTTTCTAACACAACTGAATTGCGTCGAATGTGTTAAAATAATGCAGAGGTCAGTCTGTTTTCGATTGATTTATGCTCATCCTCAAGATAGTTTTTATTCAAGATTTCATTAAAAAAATAGATGATTAGATAAATCTAATGTATAATCAATCCATCTTTTCATCAATCCATATTTGTAATTTTGTCTGAATATGTCGACTCTTATCTCTGTCAGGAGGTATAAATCGAAATATTAAATTTCGTTTTATCGCTTCATCTTGCAATTGAGAAAAAAATTTTTCTTCATAAATCCACGCGGGCGATATGTTCCATATACTTATTGCCGAAAATTTTGAAATGTGACTTATTAAAGATATCCAAAAATCCCAAGCATTTTGAGAAGACATACGAACGAAGCCACAATAAAGTTTTTCTACACTTGAAAATATTTCATGAAATTTTTCCATATCATGATAACCATGACAAGCAATTATACGTGATGTTTTGATCATTTTGCTTAAATATTCACATAATTCTCTATTGTCGAAGAATGATCGAATAAGATCAGTATCAACAGTCATTTCTGATAATTGTGGTGATTCTTTTAATATTTGTAATAAAATTGATGTTTTTATATGATAGGATGCCAAATCTAAATGTTTTAATTTCGACAGATTAACCTTTTCTTTCAGATGTTGTATGTTTCCTTCGTTGAATAAATGGTCGTTAATATTGGATGGCCAGCCCATGTTCGTTATGTTTAGTTCTGTGACATTTGAAAAGTAATATGGATATTTATTTATTGATAAATTATCATACAATTTTCAATTTGTCACTTTATCATGTACATTAAAATAATTTACCGGTTTATTTGAATAACTATCCGTATACCATATTAATTCATATATATTTGAGTAATAAGGTGTTGTAAAAATAAGTGCAAAATTAATGTCTAATACATATACAGTATCCCAATGATGTTGTATTTGCCAAAAATCACTTTGAAACTGTTTAAACATATTAATAATGTCGTTGTGTTCTTGCCCTCCATGATAAATTTCGAATTTGAACATAAAATTATTTAAGTAGGGTAATGAAGATTTAATTAAATTTTCCCATGCATTAGCATCGATCATACTTTTATGAATAGAGGCAGATATTATTAAACTTTTTAAATTGGGTGTTTGTTTTACTAACATTTGAAAGTATACAAATTGATGTTGAAAATCATCTATAATTAATTCTTTTAGATAAACAGCACAATTATCATTAGTTATATACGAAATATTGTTCATCGGTTTGTTCAAATTGAGTTTTACAATATGGAGATATTTTAACATCGGCATATATTTGAACAGATAGTTTAATTGATTACAGTAATAATAGTTAACTGTTAGCTTTGTAATTGATGAAATTTGGTTGGTAGACATTAAATCAAATTCTAATTTTGATACTGATAAAGTTCGTAATTGAGACATTGGTAGAGCAGATGTTACATCATTTATTTTATCGTCGAAGATTACCAAATGACAATAACGTAATTGAGGTATTAATGGTAACATTGATTTCAATAATATCCCATCATCTTCTTGAAGATCAATCAATGATAATGATCGAAGATTAGAAAATTCATTCAATGAAAAAAATGTAAGAAATAGTTCGATTTGACCACATGCATCTTTATTTGATAAATTTAATGAATAAATATGTTGTTTTATTTCTGGATTTAATAAAATTGTTGTACAAAATCGATCAAATGTCTTCTTTCGAACATTTTCAAAATTTAGATATCAAATGGAATATTTTGAATTAATTTGTTAAAACGATTATTTAATTGATCAAATGAATGAAAAATATCAAATGTATTAAGATACTGAAAGGATTCGATCATTATTTCGTTTGGTAAAAATTCAAATTTACTCATAATAGAACGAATGAGTTTGAATACAAAATAGACGATTGTATAATATTTTTTAAAAATAATTTATAATTTAGTTGGTTTTTTCCTTCATCATCAAAATATATGTAGATAAAAAAAACGCTAGGAGTGTAGTTAAAACAAGAAACGAATCGAAAAAAACAACATTTTTTGAGGGTGTGACCGTGTATTATGAAGAAGAATATTACGACTTGTTTCGTTCTTTCTCAAAGAACTCGTCAGGTTGATTTTTAATGCAGCGCGAAGCAAAGCATTTATGTATTCCGGCACGAGTTTTTTTTTTCTTTCTTCCTTGACGTACGCATAAAAATTTCCAATTTTGTGTCGTAATGATCTTAGTATACCAGAAAATATTCGTTCAAACATGAAATCAAAATATCGAGATTGAATTTGTACCATTTACTTTCCGATTTTTAATGAGACCTTCTATTTCGCAGGGACAAGTCCGACACAAACGTGATTTTTCCTATTAAATTTGTTTTTTCAACGTTCGGGATAATTAAAATGAGACTAGCAAGAAAAGTTAGGCAGAATTGTCCTTGAAAGATAATGAATCATATAGATAATTAAAACAATCAATCAATATTGCTCTTTAGAAACAAGTTGACATGCGTTAATAGATTTTTCTTAGTAATAAATCTCACAATGTCTATTTCTCACTTTGTTTTCGATTCCAACCAGTGGGTCGAAATCTAATATTTTTCATTATATCCATAGAAAGAAAAAAACTTGTCTCAGTATAGAATAGAAATGTCTTTTGGAAAAAAAAATTCTGCACTCTATCGTAGAAACGATTATTCGTTTGTTTCGACCTATTTCTTTCTCGACAATTGAAAACTCGGAAAAACTTCACACCATATTTCGCATACGAGTTCGTCTCGTGTGCCATTTAGTTTATTACATTATATTTCTTCATTGTTAACACGAAAAATGTGCAACTTTCTTTCTAAGAAGTCAATTACTTTTTTTTAGCTGGTTTTCATATTATCATATCATAATGATTGGATAAGTTAATATCAAAATTTGGAGATTACTTGACGGGAAATGTATCAACACACTAATTTGAAATTAGAGTCGGATCAATTGATCGAGAATACACACATTGAGTTAGTAACGAAGCTAATGTGAAGATCAGTTTGAACAAGAAATTCTGAAGTATAAAACTTGAAGTAATGTTAATCTGAAGATTGTAGAACAAATATTAAATATTACGTTGTTGATAATAATATACAAATCTTGTTGTTGAAATCAATAATGATACGTCATAATGGTTATTTTCAACCTTTTTCTTATAGATATGAACTATGAAGATTCCTTTATCATTGGGAGTAAAAAACTCAGCCAATTTCGTCAAACTATAACGAAAATACTCAATCTTTTCTTCGGTTAACTAACTTTTGCGTCACCTTGTACTTATCAAATCGGAAATTGAATTTAAACTATTATGAATATTCTACAGGAGGATGTGGGTGTGGGTGTAAGTGTGTAACTAAGAATGAAATGAGCACCATCACAAACGTCCACACCCACCCACATCATACACCCTCACCCAACTCGGTAATAATAAGTGGTGATGAGCTAGGAGACAGACGTTTCAGTGTTTAGAGAATTTTCTGATTGACAAAGCCAGCGACTAGCTTTGATGTCACGAAAAATTAAGAAAAAAGACTGACGGTCTATACTTAAAAATACAACGAAGAATCTGGTTCGCATCATTTATTTCTATCTCTCGAAATCGACAGTTGACTGGAATGTTTGGCAATACGCTTCTTATTACTGATTTAGATGTAAGAAAGAAAGATCTTAGTGCTGATGGAAGCATATCTAATTTATCTGATTTTCCAGAGGAAGAAGAATTTTTGATTTGGCCAGGTGCATATTTTAATTTTGTTAAATATGAACATGATGATACAAAGAAGAAACATGTTATCTATCTCAAATCGTTTGAAGGTAACAGTAGTGAGTTCTATGACCAATATTAGTAGAGATTTCTCTCTTTTCGAAATATATGTAAACGATCCACTCTATGGAATTGTTGTTTTAGTTAACTCAAACTTAACTTTCAACAGCAAGTCCAGCTGTTGATGATCTCTCAAAACTAAAGAACATCATTGGAAGGGGCAGAGAAGAAGGGAAAGGTAGTTATGCACGTATGTTCTATGCATTAACAGACGGCTTGTTTGACCACAAAAAGTTTTCTCTTTTATGTGAAACTATGTCGAGAAACAAGTTACATTAGATCTTTAACTCTTGTTTCTTTTCAACACATGACTGATACAATTAACTTAATGCTGTGTGAAAAAACAATTCAATTCATTCTTTTTTTTTTGGAGCATTTCTTGTTTCATTTATGAGCAGCCTGAATGACTATTCGCACTGACATTGATCTCTATCGAACGGATCGATAACCGTGAATTTAAATTATTAAATTACAGAATTTTTCACACAGAAATATGTGTTTTTCTAAGGTTCTCTCAAGTTTCAAAAATATTATTTCACTTTATGACAGTGCTTTTTTCAAGGTCTTGCAGTGTTTTTCAGACAACCCGATCTTGCACAGAAGGCTCAGTGCACCGACGTCTTCGAAGGTGAGAGAACGAATAATAAAAATAAAAAGCAGTGATATAAATTTGAAGAAGCTTATAAAAAAAATACGAAATCACTTCTGAAACTTTTCAAAAAAAAATTTATCACGTACAACAAAGTGCAAAAATAAAGCAAGAGCATAGTTTTTTTGTCAATATTACAGAAGTAACCTTTTCTTTTCATCATCTACGACTTTATAGAATGTCTTTGAAAATGTATAAAACAGGAATGTCATTGAAGTTACACAGAGTCGTGTCCTGGGAGTACAAATGCCAATACCAATGCAATTAAACTGAATATCCATCCGATTAGGCCTAATGCTGAAGCTGCTCCCATTGTCCGGCCATCACGAACGAACACACTCATTCCAATAGCCCAACCGATTAATCCAAACAGAAAAGAGACGAGAGCTGAATGAAAAAAGAATCGAACAAGATAATCAGCATTTGAAATAATCTAGAGCGAGTTCTTTAAAATTCTTACCCATAGCTATTGCTGCATAATGCATAACCTTTGGATGTGGTCGAAATACAATATATAGAAGTAGAAGAGCACCAATAACTATAGTCACAAATAAAATGAAAAAAATTCTTAGAAACTTTTCTGTTGAAGAGCTAATTTTTAAGTTAAAGCTCTTACATGCTGCTATTGTTGCCATTACGAAAAATGCTCGTGCAGCTTTGACCTTATGACAGTCATCATCCCCTTGACAATTTCCAGGCAAAGTGCCACTCCATAATCCAGCACCCCTTCCCCCCCGCAAAACACCATAGCTTTCATCAGCCTGTGCAACTACATAGAATATGAATGCTATTAGCCTAAAATAGAATATAGAAATAAATCTACGATCGAATTTTAAAGCTACATGTCAAGCCTATCTCCACAGAATGTTTTTTGAGTAAATTAACATCTCAGTACGCAATTTTGTGATCGGGAGGATGTATACGCCTGTAAAATGATCAGATATCGGTTTACCGACCACGATTGTACTCGGCTCTTTTAAGTGTTTTACCGTCAATCATTTTTCAAGCATCCTGCATATTTTTCACTTACAATAGTCCACCAGCAGCTACACCAAATATCAGTCGTTTCGATACCATTTTCGATCCTTTTGATAATCAAACGTATCTAATCTAAAAGATATATATATATATATATATATTATCACAAAAATGGCAATAGTTTGTAGGTAATATTTCTATCGTTTCTCATTTTCATTTTTGAGAAAAACAATAAAAGAAAAAAATAAGTTTTTGTCAAGTCAGAAAGTATTCGCGTTCCGTTTGGCTTTTACGGCAAGGTCTCTCAGTTTCAGTCCTTCTACAAAGATTCTCTCCGGCTGTTTTCAGTGTCTCCTCTTCTCACAGTACTCTAATCAACTTTATTCAAAAGAAGAAAAATCAGAAAATAACAAAGCCGTTTATTAGTTTGGTTCACGTTTACATTCTTCTTCGAAGAATTTTGAAAGACATTAAATAGAAGAAGGAGGGTCATGTAAATATCAAACTATCGAAATGTTCGACTTTCGATATCAAAAATGATAGATCAGGATTCTTGCAAAATATGAAGAAGTAGATTCACTTAAAAACAAAAAAAAACATAATGAGCACTCATCATTTCAACGAAAGAACAAAAGATGTTCGAGTTTCTAGATAAATGAATAAAACAACAAATCAACTTTAAAAAAAATGCGAAAAATCAGAAGAAGAACTAGTATACTCTAATCTTAGAGTTAGGCCACTTGTTTTAAACACAAAGATTCACTTAATTCTGCTCGTGAGCACTTTTTCGTCAACAAAGAAAATCAATCAATTAAGTCATGAATGAACTATTTCAAACATAAACCACCGGTTTTCAGTCCAAGTATACGAATTTTGGTAGAAATCAAGTTTCTTAGTCTAGTAGAAAATAATTCTCCAAAGCGAAAAAGCACGAAAGATTCCTTTTTATTGTATTTTAGATCTATCTTTAATTACTTATCGAAGTGAAAGTAATATGCTTGCATTTTAAGAGCACAAAAAGAATAACTTCTTGCTGTATTGAAGTACCTTTCAAGTCAGGTTTTTGATCAGTTTGATGCCATTTTAGGCAGATATTGATATTTCTAATTACAAAAATATTCACACAGAAAAGTTCTCTTACGCTCATCGTCTCTCTTCTAGTAAAAAGACATTTGATACACGTTCTTACGTACCCACAACCTTGACAGAGAAGTTTAAAAAGTCCAAATAACTGAAGAAATCAATTTTTTCTCTTACCTAAACTTTCTTTTTGTGAAAGTGTATAGCATGATAGTAAAAACGCACTTTCAAACGTATTTATACCAATTCTCCACCCTCACTCCATCAACAATCATATAATTTTTGTATCAGGTTTATCACACAGCAACGATATTATAAAACATTTTTACCTTGTCAACTTGCAACAAAATCCGCTTTTTTTTTGTATTAGTTTGTTATTGCTCTCTTTCTCTTACTCATAAAACTCCTTACACCCACTTATTTATCTTTACTCATTTCTTCTTCTTCTTTCTTTCTGACCATAAAAAGAAAAAGCATATCAAGAAAATAGATCGATTTCAGTAGTTGTAATCAAAAATATATTTGTAAAGACTCCACAGAGAATGGGTTATTTTTCGGAAAAAAAGAGAAGTACTTCTCGTAGAAGGGAAAAAACAATAATTAACATGGAGCCAAAGCACAGTTGTAAGATCACGTTTCTAATCAAGAAATGAAAAGCAGCTCTCTTAGAGATGAAAGAGATGAGAGCTCAATATTCAACTCCTTCATTAGACTTACACTGTAGATTTAACAGAAAAGTCTCACCTATACTGGTTCTTCTTCATTATCATTTTTTCTTATGTGAAATAACTTCAACTCCTATTTATGCAAAACAAAAAAAAAGAAGTTGATTAAAAAATTTATATTTGATGAGGTGATATTTCATCCCTCTTTTTTTCTGTCTCTCTCGTCGTTACAATATTGTCCGTCTCCTTCACTATTCTATCTCAGAGAGAGAAAAATAGAAAAAGTCCTTGCAACTTTTCTTTCTCTTTCTGAATAAGACCATAAACTACAGTAGCAGGAATGGATTTAATATATGTGTGTCTGAAATTCAGAGTGTAGAACAGAAAGAAGAATTTTATTTTTTTCGTCCTTCTATGATAATAAATAGAAGAAAGGAAAGAGTGAAGTATTATCGTAAATCCATCGAATAGAGAGAAAAGAATATAAGAACTTCATAATTAAGAACGAATTTCTAAAGATCTGCGACAGAAGAAAAGAATTTTGATGTATGTGGCAGATCTAGGACTGAGATGAACAGTGTTCCGTGGAAAAAATTAGAGTCAAAAACAATAGTGAGAAACGAGAAAAAGTGAGAGCTTGAAGGGTTTTCGAAGTTTGTGGACGAATATATAGCGTTTCTGCAACTTTGTAAACGAAGAAATAGTTATTTTGAAGATTTCGAATGTGTTTCAAAAAATTTTGTGATTCTACCAGTGAAAACCACTGTGTTTCGCAGTTTTAAAGGGATACCAGAGTGTTTTTAATGAAAACTGATGTTTTTCGACAAAAAAATGGTTTATACCTTTTTCCAAAAACATTTCATGTAATGCATTTTTTGTTTTTTAAAGAAACACTAATAAACACGTTTTACGGTCATCTCATATTAAAAACGTTTTAATACGCTTTTAAAAACTCAGAGGGTGAGTGAGTGTGGGTGTTCATGTTATTTGCACCTACACTCACACTTACACACCATCGTTTCATCTACGAAATATCAGACTTAGAAAATTCATAATTTTTTAAAACTAAGTTTTTTTTCTACCTATAAGTAGTTAGAGATCTTCAAGATTCATGATGTAATATGGGTTGATAAAAGAATCTACTTGTTAATTACATATGTTTCGAAAGTTTTCAGATAACTTGGGAAATTACTAGTAATAAAACAGGTAATGAACATTGTAGTTACTCCCGAACAGACTTACATAAAAAGTTGAAATTATATTTTTCCTTAGTTCAATGCATTCAGTAGACAAGTTATGATGAAAAGAAAAACAGATATTTAAGGGTGTTCCCTCATAACTGATTTCTCAATTTGAACGAGCTGTTTTGGCTGAAATTTTCCGGAACAGTTGGTCCTGGTGAGAAACGCTTGTAGTAAAAATTTCTGTCCGATATGTCTGACTAGATCGGACTTTCGGCTTGTTTTTCTACCTCTCAGGAGAATCGAAATAACTTCATCGTTATAAGGGGTACAGAGTTCGAGCTAAATTTCAAATTAAAGCTAGCCTCTGTGCACAACTTCTTGTTGGACGAAATTTTGAAACTTCCTTCCATTCATTTTTTATGAGCATTTTAATGGACATAGAGTTCAAAATAAGCAAAAAAAATGACACCACGAGGATAAATCTCACTTTTCCCAGTTCAGGAATTAAATATCAAAAATCCGTCTAATGAAAAGTTAGCTCTGATTAAGACCTTTAAAACAAAAAAAAACATCATTCATACTCCAAGTCGAGCGGGAGCTATTTCAATTTTCCTGCCTAGAAACCGTGTTGTGAGAAAAACGCTAAAAAAGTCATAGAAAGGGATTTTGTCATACAAATCCAAAACAAATCATATTACAATGGTATATTTTTAATTTATTCTAGTGGACCATTTTAAAGTACTTAATGGATGAATTTGATATGATAAGTCTTTGAAAGTCTAGTCATTTTCTAAAAAGTTATATATATTCTGAAAGAGGAAACTTCGCTGCATCTTCCTATGATAAAAACTCAATTTCGATATTTTTGTTTTTTGAAAAATTCGATTTTCTAAGGGGAACTCTCTTGAATACAATTCTATGTGGATTTTGTTTGTGAAATTAAAGTTGAACTTGTTGCCTGTTGAATACAAAACTGATATTGTTCATTTGCAGTATCGAATCAAATGTGATATGACCATACTATAGATGTCTTTCAGGAAAATGTGTTAACGATTGTACACCATCAACTCTTTTCAACAAAAGAAAAATAAGAAATAGAATTAACTATTGCCATAAAAAAGAGAACATTTGAAAAGAGATAAATAATGACCGAAAAAGAAAGAAAAGAATATACTTTAGTATAGAAAATAAGATTTTTAATTTGTTATGACTTATTTGAAGAAATAATGAATCTCTTTATCTAAATTGCTAAATTTTATAATTTAATACGTGTTAAAATATGAAGATCTTTTTTGATGTTAATGAGTAACTGTGGTGAAAAGGGAACATATTGAAAAGTTGCTAAATGCCATCAGTCAAGATATCATCAAACATTTACACAAAATGTTCCAACCAATTATAATCTTTATGAAACTTCTAATCCGTTCTTAATAATCAACCTGCCTGATTTTTGTAATAGTAATACGAAAATATTGTCGATAAGGACACTTCACTGAATATTAATGGTACTCAATCAGATAATATATGTAAAACTATCTATTTTTATCATAACAAATTTTTCATTTATGTCTAAAAAATAATTTCTAGCATTGAAGGTCATAGTAGTTAAAACTCTCAAGTCCAAGTTTGCAATTTTCTGTTAACTTCCTGGACCAGGATCATCTGATTTCCGATCCGAACAAAGTATGTCGTATCTTAGAGGCGACTAGGGTGTGGGTGTGAGGTGTGTGGCTATGGGTGTGGGTGTGGGTGCGGGTGTGGGTGCGTCAAGAGGAGATCCACACCCATACCGACACCCACATACGCCCACACCCACACACATACACCCTCAACTGCGAACGTTCAGTCGATTTTTCTGCGTTCATATCCAGTACACAAGAAAGTTCAATACTGAAGAAGTTAACATTAAAAAAAAGCAGTATTGTCCCAACAGTGCTGCCAGTGGTAATGAAAGAGATCAGCTAAGCAGTTGCAACTTCATCATTATTCAAAGGATGCTGATCTTTGTCGACAATATACGAAGATGATGAAGAAAGAAATAGTTTTATATAGTCATTGTAACGTGTCTCGATATCTTCACGTGTGAGACCCACTTCAGCCAGACTGTAAGTGTGACGACCTTGTTTTCCTTGTGGATTCTCTCGAATCCACTCTTGCATCTTCGTTTCGAATTTCTCCGACCAAGACAAACCGAAGTGATCATAGATTCGGTGTGCTGTGGCGATCGGTTTCTTCATCAAGTCATCGTAGAGCAAATGACAAATGTTCTTGCGTGGTTGGTCGATTAACTGTCGCGGTCGCATATGAAAGTCCACAATACATTCTACCATTTTATCGATCACTTGAATCATTCGTTTCGTATATACATCTGTGCTAGTTGAGATAGATTGATTAAAGTACAAGTTCTTGATACATCCCATCATATGGCAAAACGAGGGCAGCACTTCGTCGAGCCGTCGATGAACCATAATTATGGCTGCATGCGGATAATGGTGCAAGAGGACATCAAGATAAAGACTATGTATAGGCGTTTTTAAGAGCCAATGTGAGTTAGGCTCATCAAAAGAATTTAACATGCGCAGACATATTTCGTGATAGTCGTATACGAAGTGTTTGTTCATCAGATTGACAATCCAGTTATCTGATCGTGACTGGTCATCACAGCTAATGGCTGGATAAAACATACTTAAACCTGCATGACGCAAAACGTATAGATCTTCTTCGATTGGAAAGACCGCGTGAGATGCTGCTATTTCATTGCCTTTGCTGAAAAGCTTGTTTATTTGATGTGCATCTGTCTTCGCTCCCGATGCTTCTTTCTCGTATTCTGTCGAGGTCAGTTGTTGAACGAGTGGAATGTGTTCCGCAGTCATATCGGTGATTGAGGGAGCACGACAATTATCATCACAGGCCAGCAAATTGTAGAGTAGTGTCGTGCCTGTGCGAGGAAGACCACAAATAATCAATGGACCAACAGTCGGCAAGGGATGACTAAGAAGATCACTGTTTTCTGCTACATAATTGAGAGCTCGTTTACACGTTGTGTGTAACCGGTTGAAATCAGATAAAAGTAAATGTCGACCAACACGTGTCACGTGACTGTTTCGAAGTATGGCTCGTCGGTATGCCTCAAAGGTATGCAAGATATCAGTGTGATAGACGAAAAGATTCTTGGCGTTCCCCGTCAAATCATCTTCGTGTAGTCTTATATCATCTAGCAATGATGATTGCTCCATGCCATCTTCATTTAATGCTGTGTTCATCGTGTCTTATTCGCTAGACAGACAAATAGTAAAAAATTGTGGTTGTAGGAGGAATCTGAAAGAAAACATCACTTTACATTATCTCTCTTAAGAGGGTGTGGGTGTGAGTGTGGCTGTCTTATTTGTCTTCACCCACAGCCACACCCCAATATCATCTTTTACACGAGATGATTCAATATAGAACAAACCGAATACATCCATAGGAGTGATCGATCATCAATTTTAACGATCATTAGCAAAAATCGACAAGATTTAAGTAGGTATGAACCAAATTACTTTTTTTCTCTATGAGGAAGTTCCTGTAGAGATGGGCTTTCTTCGGTAGATATGTACATAATTCAAAGACAACTCGTCCATGGATTCGTATCCTCATAAGCAGTAGCAGAAAAGATTTAAAAGGGTATGGAGTATATACGTTTCAATCTTCAGGAATATTTCTCCTAGAAATGGATTTTTTCGAGCAAAAATCTAGATACTTCAAAGAAACAATCGTTGATCCATTTTTAACTCCATAAGCAGAATGAAAAGCAAATTGTGATCATTTGAGTAGTGATGGATGTATAGAGGATGACCTTAAAGAAACAAAATGCAGTACTTTTTAAAAATTTCTGATAGATTCGTAGTTTGATCTCAAATTTCTACAGCATATACTATATGAGAAGAGTTTCTTGAAAAATGCTCGCACGTCTCTTGCAGTTTTATATGACCAGCAGAAGTCTTCGCTAGTCTGATCGAAGTCAACTGATTTTTTTCTGTTGTAACATGCATTACATAACAGTAGGTTTTTTTATAGAACAAGTCTAAAACCATGTGCAAGTCGATAGATTCCAATTTACTGTATAGATTTCGATTGAAACCAATAAAAAAATAAAACTGCAATATAACAAGAAAATAATAAACTTCCCGATTATCATATTAGAGGATAAAGAAGCATTTGTACATTGTCAAATAAATTCTTGCTAGAAACACTGATGAAAGATTATTTCTCTAGTATTTTCATACAGTCTTTATAGTTTAAATATATGATCTACTTATTAATCTCTTAAGAAGAAGTTTTGTACAAGCTCTGTATTACGTTACGTTTGACCCATCTTGCATATGGATGCGCTTCTTTCTGGTAAATATAACTTGTGATATATATGTATAAATTTTTTTCTATTTCTCCTTGATATGTGTAACTTTACATGCGATGAACGATTTCTCCTTAAACGGGAACAATTTATCCGTCATCTGGTCGAACGATCCACTGTTGTGATAAAGTGGCAAAAGGACCAATGATTCGCTCACTAATTTCGAAGTACAGCTACACAGCTAAGGATTATCAGTCTCAGTTTTATCTAGTGTTGATTGGTCTATAATATTTCATAGGACTGTGAATGATTCAGAGAATGCATTAAATTAAATGTTTTTGATAAATCTTGTGTATAAACAAGGTTTAAAAAACTGATTTCATACACATTAATGTTGTTAAAAATAATTTTATAGAATGATTATTTTTCAGATAAATTTAATAAATTTTTATATACATTTTATCGGATGTATGTATTAATTCAAATAATTTTATCATTAATAGATTATTTCCAAAAAAAAATCTAATTATGTATGATTAAGTTTTTTCATCTTAGTCCATATTTGTTGTATTTGATGTTATTGATCAATCTTTAATTAGTATCATTGAATTTGTATTATTAATATTATTTGAATCTTTTTCATTTTCTTCAAGAATAACAAAACAAATTATTTCAATAGGACTTTTTCTCGTTCGACCGTTCTAAAAATTGTATATTGAAGTCAAATATCCTTCTATAACACAGAGACGGCATGATCAAACATATTTCACAAATCTAAAACTATGGAACTTATTTTTACTAGTAAAATTGAAAGATCATCTGTAGAAAATAGTCTACTGTCCGAAACAAATGATGATCGTGAATATTTTTGCAATAATTCGAGAACAGAAAGAGATAAAGAATTCTCAAAGTATATTGAGATATTCAATTTAAATTGACGAAAACAAAACATATTTTAATGTCACTTGTAAATAGAAAAGTTAAATTTTCGAATTAGTTGGATAATATTCATTTTATTTTCGAAACATTGTTTTATTTGTTGAGGTGAAGCAGGAATAGGTGAATAAATTTACTTTTAATACTTGTCGAATTGGTAGATTTGAATTTTCAACAATATCAGCTAATATAGATAAAATTTTAGGAATAAAAAAAATTTTAAAAAAACAAAACAAATGTTTTTACTTTATTAAAAATATGAAAATTTTTTTTTCTGTTGATTGATATATCATTGGAATTATTTTATAAATCTTTAAAAAGAAAACAATATTCAAAAGATATAATGGACGAGTCTTTTTTATCTTTACTTGAAAACGATTAAATTGATAATATCGAATGATAATTGTAAATTATTAAGATTATCTTATATAAATTAATGTTTCACAAAAATCTATAAGTAAACAAAATCCATCATATTGATTATGAAAAGAATGATTGAATTGTTGTTAGTATTAAAATATTTAAAACAAGCACAAATACCTTCTAAACATTCAACATAAACAAAAGAATAATTAATCTAATAAAAGATAAAAACAATAAAAATAATAAAAAATAATTTATATTCGAATTTATGATTAAGATAAACGATCAAAAATCAAAGTTGATAAACACAATATGTTTTGATATTCTAGTTGATCATTTTATATAAATAATATAAATATTCGATTGTTGTAATTAATGATGAATTTAATACATTCATTGATAAGAATAATTAATCGATATAAGTAAATTATCTATTGACCATTGACAAAGTAAAAAATGAATTGTGATCATCAAACTTTAAAGTAAAAAACAACGAGTAGTTATATTCATAAATATTTAAATAATTGAACAATATTTTCAATTTTTAAAAGTGAAATTTGATACATATAACTGGGTGTGACCAACGGTATGAGGCCCCATAGGAAATAATATTATTTCAGAGAGAAGTGCATAATGAATTTTATACTAAATAAAAGCTTGTCAAAAATAGGATTTGTTGGTACTAAATAGTAAGAGTTTTGTGAACCTTGTAATATTGAACTTCTTACCTTTTAGTTTTCTATGCCAATAATGTATGAAATTTCTCAAAATTTGTTAAGTTCAATATTACAAGTTACACAAAACCCCCTTACTATTTAGTACCAACAAATCCTATTTTTGACAAGCTTTTATTTAGTATAAAATTCATTATGTACTTCTCCCTGAAATAATATTATTTCCTATGGGGCCTCATACCGTTGGTCACACCCATATATATATTTTTTTTAATTTCCTAGAACTCAATCAATGTCTGATCATTTTACAAAAATTCTTAGTCGTATGGAATTAAATGATTTATGTTCAGAAGATTCAATTGAAAATTCTAATGAAGATGAACGTCGAATAACAAATGGAGGAAAAAATGCATTTGGAACATTTCTTGAACAAATGAGGTAAAAAAAAATCAATATAATTCTATTGTTGAAAATTATTTATCATGTTCTAGACAAGCTAATATTGAAATATGTGCATTACATGATATTCTAACATTAGTTATGAGTCATCATTATTTTAATTTATTTTCAAATGTTACTAATATGGAAGAAAAGGAAGTCCCTCAATTTCCATGAGCGATTCCCCCACGCTGGAATTTTATTCTTTTTAATAGCATTTTGTTAGGACCCATATGAGGATACTAGAGCACTAAACCGAATCATGGACATTTCTAGTTTTGGCCAAAAAATCAATACATTAAGATAAGGGTCGTTGTCATCAATTAATTGACCCTAATGCTATATGATATTTTGTATTTCATCAACCGTTAGATCAGCAGCTATAAAAATTGCACTGTATATAGAGCTCATGGTACTGTATAAAATAAAAATAAAATCATATTGGACAATTGCTTTATTAATGAGTACGATCTATCATAAAGGAGTACTGAGTTATGCACTGATTTTGCAGTGCATTGAAAAAATTATTTTGTTTATAACTTGATGAAGATTCATTATTGAAAGGTGAATTTTTTACCATTCATACAGCTTCACACAAGCTATCAAAACAATAAAAAAAATTGGAAAAAGATCACGATTCTCAAAATGGTGATTCAAACTTTAGGAGAAAGACACCAAAGCAAAACGGTATAGCAAAAAAAACAGCTATTATTTCAAGATTTTGACATCAAAAACAAGGTTTCTGTTTAAAATAACCATCATTTTCGGAATCAGGAGATCAAAATACACCAGAAACTCAATAATTTATCTAAAATTTTTTATCATCGAAATTTTCACCTGTAGAGGGTACAGCCTAAAATTCTACTCATAAAAGGCTGAGGGGGAGTAGGGTCACAATTTTTCATGAGAAAAAATTGTCGACGAAATATAGAGTTTCTGATATATTTTAATACTCTGATTCCGAAAATGATGGTTATTTTAAACAGAAACCTTGTTTTTGATGTCAAAATCTTGAAATAATAGCTGTTTTTTTTGCTATACCGTTTTGCTTTGGTGTCTTTCTCCTAAAGTCTGAATCACCATTTTGAGAATCGTGATCTTTTTCCAATTTTTTTTATTGTTTTGATAGCTTGTGTGAAGCTGTATGAATGGTAAAAAATTCACCTTTCAATAATGAATCTTCATCAAGTTATAAGCAAAATAATTTTTTCAATGCACTGCAAAATCAGTACATAACTCAGTACTCCTTTATGATAGATCGTACTCATTAATAAAGCAATTGTCCAATATGATTTTATTTTTATTTTATACAGTACCATGAGCTCTATATACAGTGCAATTTTTATAGCTGCTGATCTAACGGTTGATGAAATACAAAATATCATATAGCATTAGGGTCAATTAATTGATGACAACGACCCTTATCTTAATGTATTGATTTTTTGGCCAAAACTAGAAATGTCCATGATTCGGTTTAGTGCTCTAGTATCCTCATATGGGTCCTAACAAAATGCTATTAAAAAGAATAAAACTCCAGCGGGGGGGGGGGGGGGGAAATGGCGGAGTTCCTTTAAATACCGGAAATGCTCGATAACAACGTGATTTATTAATTCGACAAAGTCAAGGTATAATACATAAATCATGGATATCAAAACGCACAAGTGCACGACAAGCAGTTGATGTTTTATTATCATCATATGAACGTGTTATGAAAATAATTAATACAACAAGTGGAAATTTAGAACATTTTCATGTACAATTATCAAATTTAAGACAACGTTGGAAAAGGGTGGCTGGGTGTGGGTGGGTGGGTGTATCTAGCCTATATCCACACCCACACCCTATTTTTGTTCTACTTTCTTTGTTAGAATGTAATATTCGATGTCTAACTAGAAATTGATCTTTTAACATGTTTCAATAATAAAAACTTGTTTTGATATAATATTTCGTTATCAATAGTTCTAATTTATCGTATTGATATATGATTTTTGATTCCATCGGCGTTAGAAATGACTAAATATGATTTTTATTTTGCTTGTATTTATCACCAATTTGTATTAGCTATAAATAACTTTTATCTAAAATTTAAATTGATTGAGAACTTAATACAGGTTTTATTATTATAATATGCTACACTATTTGGCTAGATGAGATAATAAAACATTACCTCTCCTAGTTCCATTTTCGCCTAAAAACATGTTTTTATGTAAATGTAAATTTTGATCATTTTTTTCATTGATGAAGTATCCATCTAACTTTTTGCGATACAACAATAATTATTTCATCAACTCTCGTTTAAATTTCAAGCATCAATAGAGACTATGATATCACCTTTTTATTGACATATAAAAATTAAAAGAATTGTCTCGAACGAAAACTAGTAAAAATGTATTTACTTCCATACCCATCATATGATAATTAAGTCAGATTCAATGGTTTTATTCTATAGTATTTCTTACAATCGATTTTCCGTCTGAAACTACTCTAAACATAGCGAACAATTCTACAGAAGAAACTTGTTATCATTCACTCTGAACATGTTCATCTTTGACAAATACAAATATGTCTAATTAGCATCTGTAGATTGAAGTTCAATTAGTGAATCAACTCTTGCAGTTTTAGACTAGCTTTGTGACAATACATCAGAAATCAATGATTGCTCAAAAACACGGAACAGATGTTCATCAAAATCGAGATCAATTGAAAGCAACTTTACATATCTTTAGACCCTACTGAAAATTCAATTTATTATCTCTAATTGAAACACTTAAGTTTAGGTAAATAAAAAAATATAATGAGTACATAAAAATGATTATTCATTGACGATATTGTTTATGTTTAAATGAGGCACATCTCACGAAGAGTAGGATTTTTTCTACATCTGAAACAAACAAAATTATATGAAAAAGAAAAGAAATTATTCCATCTACCCTTCGATAAAATGTTCCTTGCTTATTTTTGCGTCCGTATTGATACCAAACATGGCAAATACTTCTGAAGCCATCTGTTTCGCACTTTTGGGAATTGTTGTTTTCCTCGATGCCAATAAATAGATCTAAAATAATCAATTATGATTATTTATGCACTCATTGAATTCTACTCGAAAGAAACATTCAGATTAACTTACAATAGATTCGAAGGCATCTGTTAGTTCCTGATAATCCAAACACCCATCACCAGATACATCATACCTATTTAATAAAATGGAAATATTAGATTGTGTTCAAACCACAGCACTCAATCGAACTAACATATGAAAAAGATCGATATGTCCATCTATAGTATTTGGTCTGAGGAAAGCCAATGCCGTTATAAATTCTTTGAAGTCAATTGTTCCATCTTTATTTTTATCGAATGCAGCAAATGCATTTCTAAATATATAGAAAGAAAGATTCAAATCATCGGACGAGTATCTGAACATACTCGCAAGCTACTTCATCTTTAATATCGAAATCAGGCTTTAATAGATCGTACCAGTGAAGAAATCGTTTTTTGTCCATTCTACCTGACGGGTTATCTTCCAAGAAAGCCTAAAGCACATTCGAGCAAAAATAGAAGATAATAGTTTAAATCACACATAATCTATGATTACCTCGTAATTATTCTTGATATCTACAAAAGAACAAACGATGTTATATGAATAGAAAACAAATTCTCTTTCTGCTTACCATCAACACTGAGATTGGAAATCTTTTGCAATTCAGCAATTTCTAGAATCACAACAAATCAATCAATAGATCAATCCATAATGAAAAATATTTGATTGATGAGCAAACCTTTGTCAGTCAGCGTATTCGAATTGGCATTTTTAGCAACAAATCGATTGCCCATGATGAATAGAAATATGTATCGATAGAAAAAAAAACGTATCTATATACAAACACGAACAAAGATAGATAAAGAATGAAACAGCAAAATAAAAAGTGTAAAAATGTTATCGACATAACCATTAGAGACAAAAGAACAGTGCAGCAACGTTCAAAATGTCTTGATTTGATTGACATGAATTTTTTTTTGTTCTGTTTTATTTGAAAAAAAAGAGAATCGATATTTGGCGACAGAGAAGAACGACAATCAGTTTTCGATAACTACACATTTAGAAAAGCAAAAGAATATTGATTTCTTCTGAAGTTTGTGATACTGACAGAATGTATTGCTAAGTCAGAGAGAAAAAAAATATGATTCAATTAATTGCGAATAATTTACCTAACTTCCACTGTTTCATTTATTTTCTTTTGCCATGTTATTGTAATTATATATATGCATTCTTTTTCTTTGGCCTTCAGTAATGAAAAAACATAAATAAAAAACACTTAACAAAAAACGTTCTCACGAGTCGAAATGACCTGAATAGAGATGGTTATTCAATCACTCAAAGCAGTCTTGATTGAATGGCGATTAAGACAGTGGTGTAGCCAAGGGAGGAGCAAATGGGCAACTGGTCATTTTATTTGAAGATTTGCCTAATGAAATTTTTATTAGTAAGTTTTTGCCTTTTGGAATTTTACTTTTTCAGAATTGTTTATTTATTTTTGGATTAGATAGTAACTCTATTTCTTTTTTTTGTTTATCGATTCATACTTTGTTTTCAAAAGTATTTCATAGTAAAGAAAGACAACAACCATTATATCGCTTAGAGTAAAAGACCGTATACTGAAAGCTAAGAAGATCGATCATAGTTGGATCAAATGAATGCTCTCACTGTCAAACCAACTAATTAAAAATATGAATTGCCATACTTCGGTTTTTTTTTCGGTTATGGTTGGATGGAACGGGACCATTTACATAAGAAAAAACAATATCACGCATATTAAAAAGCAAATTCTACGAAGTCTAAGATAACATTTTTTGAATTATAAGAGTAATTAACAACAAAATCTTAATTGCTATCAAATTGCTCTTGAATGTGTGTGATATTGCTTCTCCTTATGTAAATAGTTGTGTTCCATCCAACCATGATGAAAAAAGAAAACTAAAGGTTGATGAAATTTCGTATTGTGAGCACATAACAAACTGTAAATTTCTTAAAATTTAAACATCTCGGTCTTTGTACGCTATTGGCAGCTCATGTTTTAAACTAGTTGGTCTGTGAGTGAGAATATTCATTTGATTCGATTATGGGGAATCTTCTTAATTTGTCGGTGCATGACCTTCAATTGTTAGTTAATACAAAAAGAACTAGCGAAAGATACCTAGTGTTGGATTCTTCTACAAAGCTCAAAATTCCGTTCACGAAAAATATGCACAAACAAATCATATATATAAACAATGCAGATGAAAAAAATCTTATGAAAAATAATAAAGGTTATAGAAGATAAATTCCATATTATTTTTCAAGTTTTTCTTTGTCGAAAATTCGTTCAATAAATGTTTTTGAGCTAAAATATGTTTACAAAATCGTTCAAAAAAATAATTAGCATTCATTCTTAAGTTCAACAACGCAAAAAATTTGCTGATATATTAAAGCATTCGTCAGTGGTTGATGAACTCAGAAACTACAAAAGATTAAGAAAGAAAAGAAGGTAGCGGAATACGAATTTATACTATTAATGGATTATACTCGTGTTAATTTTGCTGGTAAAGCCACCATCTAAAAACATTTGGAATTCGACAACAAATCAGAAGATCAGAAAAAAAATTGAAAAATGTGCAAATTTCAGAAATTCTTCTGATTTTTCAGAAGATCTGGCAATCCTGATTTTAACTATAAGTTTGGGTGACTATGAGTTCGGTTTTATTGGGAAAACACTAACCATGTAAAGGTAAAGAATAAATGATGCATAGAAGAGAAAAGAAAAACCCAATGATGTATATATGGAAATATAAAGAAAAAAATCAACATGTTAAATGACATAGTTCGTCGAGAAAATGTACATGTGCGCTGTACAGATATATATATTTGAAGAATCCTCAACACTAACTTATGTATATTTTTTACATTATTAGTACTTTGTTGGGTGAAAAAATTTTTTGGCTATCAATAAAAACCTTGCCCATTTCGCCCATTGGTTTTTTTTGGACACAAGAGAAGTTTGCCCATTGGTCTAAAAATCCTGGTTACGCCGCTGGACTAAGACAAGAGCATTACCTTCATGTATTGAATAAAAGACTAGCTACCTAATTCGAGTTCGAATATAAATGAAATTTTGGAATTTTCATAGGCACTTGCAAAGTCAAAGTCAAAGTCAAAGCCAAAATTTATCTAAATTACAGTTTATAATTTACGCAGACTCTACTGCAGCAAGGACCAAAAAGCTAAAGATAAATTTTATCTTGCTTATAAATTGTAGTTCTGAAAATAATCATTTATAAATCCAGAGAAAACTGCAAAAGATCAGTTTTGATTGGAATTAGAAATTTCTTGATAATGACTGTTTTGTTGATTTGTTAGAACATATTATGTATTCGCCTAACAAATAGAAGATAAATCTAGTTGTATTTTGGATTAATTCTAAAATAGCAAGAATTTTATGTGGGTGGGTGTGAGTGTGACTGTGGATCTGGCTAAGGTGATATAACTAACACCTACTACACCCTTTCTCTCACAACATTCATATTAATTGTGTTGATAACGATGGATCGCTTACGTGCTGCATAATTCTTTTATTCTTTTCTCTTCTGAATTTCTCTATTTTCCTGTATTGCAATGAATTATAGTCAATAGTAGTGTGAGATTAGTATTAAAACTAAAGAAAACTGCCGATATATTAGTTCAATCTCTGTTGATAATGTCCTTTAACGTTTTATCAGATACAACCTTTTCAAAATTACTCATCGTAACAAATAATCTACTACTAAACACTTTTGAACTCCTACCTAATAGCATCATCATCAGCAGATATTTCAGAGCTAAAAAATTAATTTTGATGAGATGATTAACTTTGAATATGTTAAAGCGATTATTTATTCTCGAGATTTCAACAATTAATTTTTTTTTGTCACTTTTTTCTATCTGGTGATCATTTCATTTCTCATCATTCTGTACATTTTTCATTCTCCTATATCGTCCCATATACTTTTTTCCTTCAATTCAATTTCTATGTTTCTCTTATAACCATAATCTATTCTCTTTCTATATGCTTGATTATTTCATTTCAATCGCAAACTGTTGCTCTGAGATAGTTTTTGCCGTGCAATTTATCGTTTCTCCTTTTATCTAATTGATGAGAGTTTGACTTAGATCGATAAATAGATATAGATATCCTTATGATCTTTGAAGTCATAGAAATTCTGTACTTTAAATTAAATAAATGAGTCATA
>CAJNOL010002953.1:0-28858 GCA_905250125.1 Rotaria sordida | reverse complement strand
ATCTACTGGTCTCGGTTCGATTGTACGTGTTCTTAATGATTGACGAAGTATTTTAATGATTTATGAATGATTTTCCAACAGTCACAAAATTTTTTTTTATTTGTTTCTTAAATTCTATTCTGTGTGCTTGTTATGAAACTTTGTTCTTTTGTTTTTGTTATTTCCTTTTACAAACCAACTATAATTCAGTATTATGATAATCTTGATGTGTAAATGAACGAAAGGTTTTGTTTTCTAGGTGAAATTCTGGAAGTTTATTTTTAATTTGTAGATGGCAATGAAATTTTCCAATGCATACTTGATATAAAATAAATGGAAAGTGGTTTAGTGAATTTATTTATATAACTTGATGCATCAATTAATATTTCTATCATATAAGAACGTTTGGCTTTTGACACTTGACAAGAAATTTATTGATTTTATGGTGAGTTATTTTTTAGATGATTAAAATAGAAAATAATATTTAGTCTTTAACACAAGAGAGTAATACGAATGAAAAATATATGATAATGTACATCTTATGAAAACAAATAATTAATTACGAAAATTTTATGCTGATCGTTTTATACTTTTAACTGTAAAAGCTGCAATTAGATCAATGTCTATATATGTACTATATGATGTTATAATACCAACTAAATATTGTTTACAGAGTTGAAGAAATGAAGTGTTTGACCAAGTTATTGAAGATTTATGAAAAGACCAAAGTAGAATAGAGAAATTCTAAAATTATCCTTTCTTGAAAAAAAAGGGAAAGATGAAGGTGCAAATTAACTTGAAGAATATCTTCATAGTTTAATTCAAATTGTTATTTTTTGCAGTTCATGTGAGAAAAGTTAATATAGTCATTGCTCCCGATGCAGTCTTCTCAGATGTTCCCCTTTGAATTTCAATGATATTTTTCTTCGATGGATACTACATATAATTCTAATAAAAATCTCGAAAGAATTTGTACGTGGTTATTGTGTGTTTGAAGAGGTCCAGCGATTGACCGCAAAAACTTAGCGTCACGCCCATCTTCTTGTCAGAGTTACGGCTAGTTATAGTTATACGGAAGATATTGGGCTAATAAATCTATCGCAAAATACTTGAAAGTTTAGGGTATTTCTCGTTTCTTTTGATGATAGACATATACAAAACTCGATAGCTTAGTGAAATTTCAATAGAAACCTAAATGTGTTTAGGATTTTTATTAGAATTCTAGGTTATATCTAAGTTTCACCTGAGATGATACAGGTTTGTACAAATAAAAATTTTTAGTAATTGTCATCAAAAAGAAAAGAATGAATTTAGAATTCTTGTAGTTTTTTTTCTAATCTTTTTCATATAACAAAATATCTAATAACTATAGATCAATCTATGTTGATAATTTGTGCTAGCTATTGAAACTTGAATATTAGTATTGATGACTAGAACTATAAGATAGTCGTTTTAATTCCTTTTTAACTTCTAAAATAAATTCAAAAAATAAGAACATTACCCAGGCGAGCAAAGGACGGGTAAAAAGACTAGTCATTTTTCTAGTCGTGACTAGGGTGTGGGTGTGGGTGTGGGTGGGTGGTGTGGGTGGGTGGGGGGTGTGAGTGTGGGGGGGGGGTGTGAGGGTGTGGGTATGGGTGTGGGCGGGTGTGGGTGGGTGTGGGTGTGGGTGTCTCTTTATTCACACTCACACTCACACGCATACCCACACTCACACGTATACCCACACACCCACACTTACACGCATACCCACACACCCACACTCACACGCATACCCACACATCCACACTCACACACATACCCACTCACCCACACTCACACGCATACCCACACACCCACACTCACACACATACCCACACACCCACACTCACACGCATACCCACACACCCACACCCCACACTCCACCCATACACCCACACCTAAGTATTTACGCTAGCAGCTAGTTGATCTCCTTTATGAGTACGTTCTTATACGGTGATCATGGACGAAAGCAGAAAGAAGTACAAATTTAAGTTACTTAATAATTAAAAGTTCAGAAAACATAGAGAAATAAAATATACAGATGAAACATGAACAATTAGAGGAAACAATAAATTTTTATGGCTTCCCCAAATTTATGATAGGAAAAGCAATTGCTAACTCGTTGCTTGCTGGTGCGCCGCCCATGCCAATATGGCTATATCATAATATGAATGATTCCTCTGTATTAATGATGAGTAATACGAGTTCATTGATCATTTTATTTTTTTTGTATTTATTTAAAAAACTTGTAAATATTTCGGACTGATCTTTAGTTCATTATCAACACAAATACAAGTAAAAAGTATACAAAAAATTTTCTATGTATAACTATTCTTTTCTTTTCGTTCTTTTTTCTTTTCTTTGACATTGCAATGCACAAGCTACCGTTTCACTCCCTTGCATTGCAATGTTAAAGAAAAGAAAAGAAAAGTTAGACATAGAAGAATTTTTTGTATATTTTTTACTTGTATTTGTGTTGATAATGGACTGAAGATCAGTCCGAAATATTCACAAGTTTTTTGGAATAAATTCAAAAAAAAAATAAAATGATCAATGAACGCGTATTACTCATCATTAGTCTATTTACATTTATTTCATTGAACGAAGTCCATAATTCTCTATATATACACATACAACGTTATAGTGTAAAAGTTTCAACATGAATTGGGAAAAACAATATACATGAAGGAAAGATGAAACTAGGAGATGTCCAACATATCTGTATATTGACTATAATGGAAAACTCTATGAGTCACTACTAGAGGTGTAAGTCGAAGGCTCGAACGGCGGCTAATATACTTTATGTTTTTCTGCACCGGCGGCTTTGACAACCAATAAAAAAAACGTTTTTGCTTCTAAAAGACAAGAAAATGACCAATCGCATATGTATCGATGTCGACGGCGACGACGCATCATACTATTATCGAAAATTTTTATTCGTGGCGGCGGCGCAACGGCTGAGCTAACTTTTTCAAAGCGGCGGCGGCGCAGCTAGATGGCTTACACCTCTAGTCACTACATCACATGTTCGTTCTCTTTCATTCTGCCGAGTATTTTTCTAGTGTATTCTCTTTAGTTTTTCCTGTTTTTTTCTTTCTTGCTTGGGTGTGATAATTCATGTATTTTTGTAACTGTATTATGTTATCTATTCGTATATTCCAACTTGCTTCTGATGTCTGATATAAATACCTCTCGTTTCTATGTAATGTCAGAAGAATGATTAGAGAAACTAGAGACATTAACTGATTCAAACTCAATAAAGCAATTTGTACACACAACAACATATATCGAACATAACATAATCTTTTTATTAAAATTTATAGACTAAAATCCTTTCTTTTAGACTTCAATGATGAATCAAACTTCAACTAATCCATCAAATGATATGATAGCAACCCAACCTCAACAAACAGTTGATAGCGATCTAATATTAAATCAAATGATTGCTTCATTATCAATCAACAATCCTGAACAACAACAACGTACTGATGTTCAACGAAAACAATTTATTCAAAAACAATTTGTTTTATTATTACATGCACAAAAATGTCAACTACGTGAAAACCAAACTATTAATGATGAAACAACATGTCCAAATAGATGTACATTACCACATTGTAGTACTATGAAAAATGTTTTACAACATATGACAAAATGTAATGATCATAAAACATGTACTATTCCTCATTGTGTTACTTCACGTCAGATTATTTCACATTGGAAACAATGTAATAATTCTCAATGTCCAATATGTCAACCACTTAAAATACCATCAACCTTAGCTCTATTAAATCAAACAACAAATAATAATATTAATGCAACAAATACACCAATAACAATTAATAAAGAATGGCAAAGATGTATTACACAAGAGAGACGTCAACATCTTGTACAAAAAATTATAACAGCACTTATACCAATAACTACTACGGATGCTATTCGTGACATACTTATTATTTATTTAGCTGATTATGCTCGATGTATCGAAAATGAAACGTTTGGAATAGCTGATAGTCATGAAGAATATTTTCATAAATTAGCTGAAAAAATTTATAAATTTCAAAAAGAATTAGAAGATCCTATCAATCAAAACATCGATTTTAATTAATACCAAATAATATAAATGCAGCAATAGCATCAAAAAACTAATCATATAATGAATAAATGAATAATTTATTCAAGAAAAATTTTTTGATTTTATTTCAATAATGAAAAAGAATAAACAGATAATGATAATAATAATAAATGACGAAATTGTTTTTGTCTTTTTTTTTTGTTGTATTGAATTTTCAGTCATATTGTTGCGACCATGTGATGAACAACTACAACGATAATACCCATAGTATTGTAGGACGAATAATACAAATAGGACGTGAATGAGTTTGTTTATGAATATTTGTAATTTCACTAGGTCAGCACGAAATAAGAGTTAATATGTTGAAATAGCAAAAGAAATCGTAATTTATTGTGATTATATGTCTTTCCGTGTTATTGATGTTCTTGTTGCATGTGCTTTGATGTTTTTGTCGTATTGGTACGGAGTATGTTTCATTAGTGCACCGTGAGGGTATGGGTGTTTCTCTTTTCTTTTAGCTGCTCGCATGCAATTTTTTTATTTTTTTCCGAGGAAGAAAATTACATGTGAACATTTTGACGGGTTTTTTTCTTCACCAATCAACATACAGATGTAAAAATATGTGAAGTGTTCATGTCGTGAGTAATAAATTATTGCTAGACACTTGAGAGTGTGGGTGTATATCGATTCCACCACATCTCTTATAAATACTCACATTCAATCGAGAAAAATTTCACTATCATCGATGTAATACCAAAAAAAAGATGTTCTTGACTAATGTAACTACACTTGAATATCATCTGAAGCAATGAGTCATCATTTCGTGTACAGTAAAAGAAACGATCGTGTTCTGTTCTACTACCGTAACGTCGTCGATATTTTTTGTCTGTTTGCGAAAAAAAGAGAAAAAAAACCAAGAAACAACTTTCTTTCGATCATTCTAGTCAGGGATGGCCCGAGTCAACCAACAATGGGGGGGTGTCGCGAAATTTTTTTGCAGTAAAAGGTGGAATTTTTTAATTTTGGGGGGGTGTAACATTATTTTTCATGACAAATGGAAGAAAATTTTTTGATTTTGCTGAGCAAAAAATAGAATTTTTCTAAGATTGGGGGGGTGTTCCACCCCCGACACCCCCCCGGTCGGGCCACCCCTGATTCTAGTAGAGCAGAGTGACGAATACCGTTTTACACGTTTGCGTAACTCAAGAAAATTTCAAAATGAATTCGATTGTCAAGACTTGAATCAAACTGATGAATACTGGATCACAATTTCAATATCAATTTCAACTTGATGTCGATATAAGACGAACACAGCCAAGATCGTTGTTTCAAGCATTTGGAAAATTTATTTACGAGGTTGAATGGATTAGAAGACAAGGTCCATCGATTGTCCTCCTCAAAATTGATGGAGCTAAAGCAAATCGTGAGGCCTCGTTCTATGTTCAATTGAGTTGTCATCTACATATTGTTCGAATATTCGGTCTTGTGGAGAGCAATCCAGATTCATTGATGCTACTACAAGAACGTACACCATTGGGCGATCTTGCTGAATTATTACGTGAGAACAATTTTCGACCGACTGAAAAAGTTTTATTTGAGATATTTGTACAATTATGTGAGGCACTAATCTTTCTTGCTTATAATGGCATTGTACATGGTGATCTTGCATGTGGAAATGTTCTCATCTTTCACCAGAATCCAACTGAACCAATCAATAATTTGGTTAAATTAACCGATTTTGGATTGACTCGAGCAAGTCCAATTTATTCGGTTGTTGATAGTTCATCATCGTCAACCATAACTACAGTACCTGTTCGATATGCAGCACCAGAGATTCTTCAAACGATGGATGGATCGAACTATTCTGAGAAATCTGATGTGTATTCAATGGGTGTTCTGATGTGGGAAGCATGTTCTCAAGGTACATTACCTTATCAGTGGATCGAGAGAGATGAAGATATTCGACGTCGAAAACAAAATAATGAGAGATTACCTCGACCTGCATCATGTAGTCATCAATTATGGACAATCATAAATCAATGCTGGCATCTAAAGCCACAAAATCGTCCCGATTTCCGATTATTAAAACGATCATTGTTAACTCTTCTGTTTGGATCAGTATCTGAGTAAGTCATTCAGACGATAGGCAAGCTAAAAGCCAAACTTTTTCTGTTCAGAATTCCATCAAGACCGATCCACAACACAAGACCGGTAGATGTGGAGTTGTCCACAACAGATCCGACACAACTTTTTTTTCTGTATAATCCGTTTGCATGTGAACCAGGCAGAGAGGCCGAGACGAATGTTCATCAGAATCAGACTGGCCAGATCTTCTGATTTTTCAGAAATTTTCTGATTTTGAACACTTTTCCTGATGGCTTTCTGCTTTCTGATTTTTTTCTGATTTTCCTGACTTTCGTTTCTACCGTTGCAAATGTGCTAGTTCGTTCTCATATGAATACTCGAATTATTACTATTGATCATGGTGGTTAGATCTTCTGAAAAGTCAAAAAAGTTCGTAAAATTTGAACATTTTTCTAATTCTTTTCTGATCCTCTGATTTTTTTGATTTGGTTAGTTTTTTTCTGATTTTTCTGCGAATCTGGACGTTTTTAGATCGTAATTTTGTTAGTAAACTTAAGTACAATTATAACTCACTGCTAGTTCAATATTATGTCATCTTTTGTCTTAATAGTTTGTAGTTTGTGACTTTTACAGCTACTAACGGACACTTTCATGCGCTGGTGAATCTTTATCAAATAGCAGTAGCATACCCAAGGGAGTAACTGTAAAGGCGCTTAGGTCACAGTCTTCTTCTAAAAATTTTATTTCTTTTAGACAGCAAAACGGAAAAAAGTTCTTTTTCAAAGGCGTTTAGCTACTGAATTCATATGAATAGTAGCATTAAACTCCTCTGCATTCGAAATTTTGAGATCTTAGGGATTACGCCCTCTGCTTTGGAGGTTTAGTTACGTTCCTGAGTACGCTGGATCCAGAGAAAATATGTATAAATATCTTTTAACTCAAAGACATTTATCAAAGCAAAATCGAACAAACGAGAAATATGAATAAAAATAACGAATTGATATTATTTAACCTTTTTTTCTTTTTGTAGGAGCTCTGAACATGGATGCTACATATGCGACTTGTTGCTATACCGGTTTTGAGGACAAATTTTGAATATAGTGGAAAACAGTCCGACTCTAAGTGTTCTTTATTATTTCGTATGATCTAAACTATATATTCTTTGTATTGTCTTTCTTTATTGTGAATTATCTTTGAAAATAATGTGTGGGTCATAAATAGAAACCAAAGAGAGCATTTTGTGACGTCATTTTAACGTAATAGACACCAGTTTGCAAAAAAATTACCTTTTCTGATTATTTTCTGATTTTGCCAGAAAAATTTCTGATTTTTAAGTTTTTGATCTGGCCACCCTGGGTACCACACGTCAAAATTTTATAAAAAGCTCCTGAGGGGAGTAGGGGTAACTTTTCGATAATTTTTTCTCTATGGAATATACATGATTAGACTCAGTTTTTGATTCTGATTCCGAATATGATGCTCATTTTCAGTTTTTCTTTGAAAAATTGGGCGAAAATGTGTAAAAACTAGCCAAAAATGCAGTGAATTTTCGTAGAAAATCAATATCTCGGATTCTGTTTCACTACCTGAAGCTTTCTTTTGATCATTATATAGCCTCATCGACCTAGTATCTATTTTAAAAGTTTCACCCTTAATGGTTTGGTTACGCAATAGATATCGATTGTTGAAATTCAGCTACTAGCGACATCTATAACCCGGACCAGAGCTGGGCAAGTACGAGTACGTACTCGTACTCGAGTACGTTTTTTGTGGTACTCGTACTCGAAGGGTTGGTACTCGTACTCGAACTCGTACTTGAAGGGTGGACACTCGTACTCGTACTCGTACTCGAGGGTTTAGTACTCGAAATCCTAAACAACTATGCATCATATGAAAATGATGCTTGATAATATTTCAGTGTACGTTTTTCGACGATGTAGTGAACAGTTGATTTCTTCTTTTTCTATACATATATGTATGCAGATAAATACATAGATACCAGATCATGGTATAGCAACCGGCGTACTCTTTTCTTTATTCTCTTTCACTAGTAATACACTATGTAACAGAGCTGGGCAAAATACTCGAAGTATTCGTACTTGAGTACGGTTTTGGTCGTACTCGTACTCGAGCTTCGAGCACTCGAAATCCTAGATAAGTATAGATTTTAATAAAATTATGCTTGATAAAATTGTAGTTTGTATTTTTCCAGAATGAAATGAATACCTTTTTTCTTCTTTGTGTTCTATACGTATATGTATCTAGAAAAATGCATAGACAGCACACCATGATATAAAAAAAGTCGTACTCTTCTTTTGTTTGTTTCTTTCACTAGCCATACAGAATGTAATTGGTAACTGATTCGTTTCTGTATTGCATATAGTTGTACTTTCATTTCGTCCACGTTACTCATGCTCAGTGAATAAAATAAATTCGCTGCTGTGAAATTACGGCTCAATTAAAATGTGGGTGCCAGTGAAAACAAGACCTACACTCACACAAACACACACACTTGCACCCACACCCTAAAAAACCCTAATAAGAAAATTTTGATTCATGACTCATAATTTTTTGATTGCGAAATTGATGTGTCATTTCTAAATCTACTAATTAAATTTTCTGTAGTGATGTCTTAGGAAACTCTTTCGTACTCGTACTCGTACTCGTACTCGAGGGTTTGGTACTCGTACTCGTACTCGTACTCGAGGGTTCGGTACTCGTACTCATACTCGTACTCGAAGGTCGGTACTCGTACTCGTACTCGTACTCGAGAAAGTCCGTACTTGCCCAGCTCTGACTCGGACATAAAGCAATATCTAGAGCTCAAGGTTGTTTTGTTTTGTAGGGCTACTCAATTTCTATCTATCCTGAAATTTTTATCATTCTATGTCACCTCAACCAAAAATGGCACACTTCTCAATAGACAAGGGTAGATCAACATCGTGAGTTGAAGAAAAATGGCCTAAAATTAAAAATTGAATTTCTCAGTAACGATTTGACGTATCGAAGTGCGCTTAGTGACAAAAAAGCTCACTAATTGGTACACTTTTCAAATATGTATATGAAATCGAAATTGGGAAAAATCGATTGAGCAGCCTCTATAGTAAAAGGTTGTGGCTTAAGTGAAATGGCTCTTAAGCAAAAACAAAAACGAAGAAAAAGAATGAAATTCACAATAAATTGGGAGATTACTAAAAGTGATACTATTTTTCTTAGTCGATTTTTCATTTATTCTATTTTATTGAGAAAAAAAATAAGTTATAGTATTTTCTGAATAATCTATCATAAGATGAATTATGAAAACTATTTGGTTGGAGGAGAGCGTTTTTTTCTGAAACATATTAAAAAATTCAGAAAATTAAATATCTCGTTTATTTTTGGTCTTCACAAGAATCTCCCTAACTAACAATGAAGGATTTTTTTTTCGTCTTTCCTAAACAATATTCATCTTACTGTCAATGGTTTTGATAAGAAATTATTTATCAAGTGAATCATTTTTCATCATAGCGTAAGTATTCTTCTATGTAAGGTATTGCTCTTGCGTGTTACTCAATATTTTTCTATTTCTCGATTATTTTACATTTTTCTTTTTGCTAATACTAATGTTACACAGGTGTCTTTAATTTTCTAATAGCGATGAAATGAGAAAAAGGGTTTCCTTTTTCTTTTCTGTAGAATTATTCTCGGTATTGCCGCTACTTTTTGTATAAACCAAAATATATTCATTGTAATGTTTTCCATTAGTTTTTATGAATCTTCTAACAATGAATTTAACCGTTATATTATTTTGTTTAGACGCTTCCAATTATTTATTCACACAAGTGTACGTCATCATACGAGAAATCTGAATTATGTTGCCCAATAGACGTTTTTTCGATTTCGTCATTGCCTCATATATAAAATGATCCTTAACTTTATCATAATGCAGGAATCTAATTTATGTTGCTCTTCTTTTAAATTTATAATTATTCGTAGTTATTTTAAACAGAAGTAGAAGAAAATGACTAGTTATTGTCTTTCTTTTACTTCACTCATCCGATACTTGCCAAAAATTTTAAAGAAGAAACAAAAAAAAAAAATGCTCTTTTTTTCCAAAAGACTTTCAAGTTTTTCTCGTCATTTTTCTTCTCCGCAGACGTGAACAAAGAAGCCGAGCAAACTATTTTAGTTTACTATTTTCCTTCTTATGTTGATAGCTGCTGAAGCTTACAAAGGAGTGGCAACAGACAGAAAAAAAAGATTTCTTTTTCCAAGAAATTGTTTTAAGTTTTGCTGACTGCATTTCCCTGAAAAAGGTAAACAGAGAAACGGAGAAATGCAACGCGCTTTGCTTTTTTTTCACTTATGCGGATGCCTGTTGAACATTCTTTATAAGGAGGTGGATGAGAAATAATGATTTCCCTTTGCCTTGTGAATATTTCAAGTTTTGTTTGTCATTTTTTTTTGACAACAAGCTGAAAGCTGAATTTTGTTTCGTTTTCTCTAAAGTGTACAGATAGATATCATTCTGTACCATTGCCATAGCAATATTCACCCACCATAATGTAGCTAGATCTCTCGGTATTCTTTGGATACGATCGTCTGATTTTTATCTTTGAAGCAAAATTTCATTGAAACTTTTTTGAATATAGACACGGAGTAAGTGAATATTATTGATAAGTGTTATTTTTCGTATCATGAAACAAATTCTATATGTCGAAAAGTAAAACAATACATATAAATAGTTACATCGATAGTTGTCAGTTGCCAAACAGAAAAATAATAAGAAAAGTGAACCGAGTTTAATAAAGTAATATATGCTAATCAATACAGAGCGGCTTTCAAAGCTAATCAGTTTAAATATTAAAAGTTTTTGTCAACGAGTAAAATACACAGGTATGCACCACCTCAAGTATTAAAACGACAGAGGGTAGGTGTGGGTGAGTGTTGCTGTGCGTGTGTGGGTGTGTGGGTGTGGGTGTGGATGGATGTGGGTGTCGGTGTGTCCCTTTTAATCGCACCGACATCCACACCTTCACCCCGCACCCACACTCACACTCACACCCACACCCACACCCACACTCTCTAAAAAAAAAAGGAGTTTTGCAGAACCCTCCGAAAAGGTTCTGTAGATTTCTAAAAAACTCCAAATGTGTCCAAAGTCTCAAAAAAAGCATAAAAAATTCGACAGAACCTTTTGAAGGTTCTGTGGAGTACCCACTAGCAGAACCTTTTTTTAGGTTCTGTAGAGCAAAAAAAGGTTCTGTGAAAAAATACGAAACCTTGAGGGTTCTGTAGAAAACCATTAACGTTTCGTGAGAAACCCTAATGGTTCCGTGCCGAGGCCTAACGGTTTTGCACAGAACCCTCAAGGTTTCGTATTTTCTCACGGAACTTTTTTTTGCTCTACAGAACCTAAAAAAAGGTTCTGCAAGAGATGGTTCTGCTAGTGGGTACTCCACAGAACTTTCAAAAGGTTCTGTCGAATTTTTTATGCTTTTTTTGAGACTTTGGACACATTTGGAGTCTTTTAGAAATCTACAGAACCTTTTCAGAGGATTCTGCAAAACTCCTTTGTTTTTTAGAGAGCGCCCACACCCACACCCACATCCACATCCACACACCCACACCCACATCCACAACCATACCCACCCACACCCTCAGCCACCCACACCCTGAATCCATATATGAGTGATATGGATGGGTTGATATAGTGATTCGCATAATGTACTAACTTAGTATCATATATGTATATAGAAATTTTCAATCATTCGCATGGATCGCAGCGTCCTGATTTTTCCCAGCGAAAAAATTTTTCAAATAGGACATCCCCACAGGAAAAATCAGGACGCTGCGATCCGTGCATTCGTTATAATTACAGAAAAATGTCAATACCCCAAAATGACGAAAAACCATGAAAATGGCCATTTTAACCAAAAAGTGATATTTTGTGATTTATAAAAAACCTGATGCCAACTGAAAGTCAGTAGAATTTTTTTATAGATGGTCTTAGGATATTGAGAGCTTCAATTGCTAAAAGTTTCAGCACGGTCGGAGAAGATCACCGTAAATGTTAGGGATTACTGACGAAACTACCCTCTTGTAAAAGAACGATGTTTTATCTAAGAAAGCGCGGCACAAAACGGCATAAATGTTGTTCAGCATTAGCTATTATGGATTACTAGATGAAAAGTTTTGAACTAGTTCTTTCTTCGTAACATAGAGTGTTATTTTGTTTCAGCAAATCTACGATATTATAAAGAAAGTGTTCTAAGTTCCACTCCTAATTCTAAATATGGATGACGTATGAAAAAATAATAGAAAAAGCTTGCCGTGTTTGTAAACACACTTTAGTTTTAGATTTTCAGCAAATAAAGGTCCTTCGTTACAATCGGTCGTCTGTTCGTTCAGCAATACAGTGCTTCCAATGTATTGAAGAATATTACATCATCCTCATATACTGTTGACATCGTCTGCGATTTTTTCGAAACGACTACTTCGCTCATTCATTAACATAACTAAGAAACTAATCCAATCATAAAGAACCAACGACATGTCTTCACAACAGTCTACCACCACGTCACAATATATGAAGATTGTCAAGTGTAAGCGAGAAGCAATCACAGAAGCCGACAAGGTGCAGGAAGGAAAAATACTGAACATCTTGAAGGAGATTTCCGACAAGTGTAACAGCAACGTTGATTCCGATGAATCAAGTCGAACTACAATTGAATCGCATCAGCCAAATCAAGCCACTATCTTATATATTGATCCAGATATTTTCAGCTGGTCTTTTGTAAGGTCAGATTTCGAACAATTCAGTACCTTTTTGCCTTTGTTGAAGCAATCGAATACCTTTCTTGACTCAATTGAACAGCCAGATCAAGCTTGCACAGACTACCGTATGCCGTTTAAAGAACTTGTGTGGTCTCTTTTCTCAGGTTTTGTACACAAACTTCCTAAAGAATCCTCTAACAACTCTTCTAGCACATCAGAGCTCCAAGACCGAGATAAGACTGACGCAATTAATTACTACACATCTCTCTTAAATCAGCGTGAACAAGAAGCTTATCAAAAAGGATCATTCTTAGAACGATTTAAACTTCTAGCTAGAATAACCAAGATTTGTCCTGTGCGCTTAGATTTATTGAATTATCTGCATAAACATCTGGCGCACGATGGAGAAGATAATTCATCATCAGATTCTGAAATGTACAGGCTCTTCGCAACGATTATAATTGATCGTCATTGCACTAAGTATTGTCGTTTGCGCGTACGTGCTGCGAATAAGGAGTTCGATACATCGCGTCTGACACGTTTATATCGCGAGGAGTCTTTCTTGCGAGTTAGTTTAGTCCTGACGTCAAAAAATATAGACGTGGCTTGGCGCCTTGCTTCCTTTGGTGATCAAAAGGACAACATAGATGTCGATTTGAAAGTCAACTCAGTTGTTCATAATATTTCTATTTTGGTTCATATGATGCGCGACCTCTGCAAAACAACTTCGCGGTCTCCAAAAAAAGTTGCAGAGGTGGAAAGCGAACTAAAACAAGAAAATGTCGATCGAATGAACAAAGATCCTTGGAAACGTCCTACAGCACAATGGTCCACTTCAGGCTTTGATTCCCTGGAAGAGCAGGTCCTTCTGGAGAGCTACGTTTTGTCGCTTACTGAAGAAGATTCTTTTGCTTGGAACCTTATTACCGTGAGGAATTTGGAAATAGCCGGTCGATGTTTTGAATATTTAATGACGACGAGCAGCGGGGTTCACAAAATCATGTATATTTTCTCGGACGTAAACTATGACACTTTGTGTAAAGAGATGTTTTCAGATGAATTTTTGATAAAGTACGAGAATTATGAATTAAAACTGAGTTTGCGAATGGGCTTGTGGTTTACTCCTTCTATCAGTATGGATTTGAAAGAAGTCGAAGTAGAGAAACGGGAGGATATTGGAAAGCATACTGATGGTTGCGGCTGTGTGAGCATCTCTGTAGCGAAAGAAATGAGTGCCAGATGGAAAGAAGGAAGAAAGTACAAAAACGTTGCTTTCGTCGCTCAGAATATTGGTCCTACAGAATGGAATGCAGCAGTATTGCAGGATGGTGAAATAGAATACGATGAGACAGGGAATCAGCCAGAATATTATTCTGCATTTCAAGTTCGACTTGATGGCATCAAGGGCATGCTTGTTGTCGATCATAGTCTTGGTACAAAGAAACGTATCGAACCAACGACTAGCCAAGAAAAATTTGTTTCACCAGACAGAAACGGAAAATCCCGTTATACGACTATCGAAATCGTACAGTGTTCACAGCCTATGTTGGGCGCACGTCTTAATTTTGCGCTTCTTTCTTTGATTGTCGGTTGCGCTAAGGATTTCCAAGCAATGCAGAGGCACATTGTTAGCTTAGCCGATGATGAGATAAAGAAACTATTAGATGAGTCCAATAGAAGATTTGCGATTGAATTTGCCTTGAAACACAACGATATAAAGTCGTTCAATATGTTGGGTGCTGGTTGTTCGCTATTTGAAACATTTCTTGCTGGCTACTATCAAAACTATGCGCGTCGTTTCAAAATTATCGTTGAAAAATCGCGCCGGTTGTTCGGTGTTGCAGATTTTTGGCAGGTACTCAAGAAGGGAGAAGTTTTCGTAAAAATCTCAAACTTAAGGAGTGACGTGTCTAGTGAACCAAGTATCATTGAGCAAAAAGTTTTAGTCACAAAGGAACCATGCTTTCATCGAGGAGATCTTCGTTTATTTACAACTGTCACAGAAGTAGAACTCAAGCAGAGGGAAAATGGCAAGTTTCTAGCTGACCTACAGGATGTAATTGTTTTCAATTGTTTAGGTGAGCGACCGGAACCAGACAAAATATGTGGTAGCGATCTTGATGGTGATCAGTATTTTGTTTGTTGGGATGAAAAGATTGTGCAAAATCTCAGAGATCCTTTATTTGACCCCGGTGAGTTTATTTCAACTACTAAAGAGGAACTCGATAGGATGTACCGATACGACGTCAAATTTGCGGCTGAAAAAGAAATCGAGCGGAGGGAAAAACAGAGTAAAAGTAAACAAAACGATACTGAGAATATGTCTGGTGAAAGCATAAATCTAGATCCCGAGCGTTCTGACAACGAGAAGGAATTGATGAGATATCATGTGTATGACGACGAGTTTTTCAACGATATGGAGGACGAAATAAGTAGATTAAATGAAGGAAGCAGCGTAAAAAGGAAGTTAAATGAAGACACACAGAGAAAACGCCAAAACCGTTCTGCTGATATGGAAAAGATTCGTCGAAATGCGGCGAATACAGCAATGAGTATTGCTTTAAATGCATATTGTCCTACAATTCATGACTTATTTGATCTTCATATGCGAATAATCGATAATTTAAAACACGAATGGACGAAAGACGAGAATTGGAAGTTCATGGAAAAACTTTGTCGAGTTATATCCACGGTGCTTGACTCAGCTAAGTCAGGTGTGCTGACTTTTAAGCACGCGCTGGTTGAGGACTTCCATTCGGTCTTCAATCAATTACCTAAATATCCCCATTTTCATCCATCGAAAAGAAAAGACGAATGTAAACGCTCAGATTCTGTTCTCGGTCAAATTTATGATACCGTGCGAAAAGAACTCGAGAAGCATTTAAATGGACAATCGCTACCATTTGAAACCGTTAGCAACACCAGTGAGACATGTCCTGACACTTTATATGATGAAATTTCCGAATTGAAGCTGAGCTTTTTGCTTCATCACATGCATAGTCAACATTTTTCTCATGCACAAGCAGTACAAACAACAGTAACGACAATTACTACCTCTTCCTATTCTGCCGATAATTCTTATATGGATGACAGTTTCCGTGGTGTACCGCTTCAGTCAGTGACACCCTATGTGAGCATAGAGGAGATCGGAAAATGGTATGAAAACAAGATTAAACCGCTGGCCAGCTCAAGTCTTTTGAAGAGGGAAGCAGCATGTACAATGCTTTGGAAATTGATCACAGTTTTGCATTTAAAAAATAGTTTGTCTTCTAACTTGCGCGTTCTCTACCTTCGTGATGGAGAAAGTTTAAGTGATGTGAAATTAGAAGAAATCATTAATGATGACGACAGTAATCTTCCGTTTTGCTGCATTACACACCGGCTCTTTAAAGATCTCCAACAAATTTCATCAGAACCTTTCTCTGAACTGACAGTTGCCAGTAAAACTTTTTTTTCGCTGGAAAAAAATGACGCATTGGAATTAATCAAACGTCTATGCACCCTTGTAGCAAAAAACTTTTGGAGAGATCTGAAACTACCGTATCCAAATAGCGTGAGACGTACACGAGTGTTGAAAACGGAATCAGAATTGAAAGCAATTACATTTCATGACATCCTGACTTTATTCGAAGAGCGAGTGAACAAATGTCTTCAGAAACCAGTCTCCACAGGTGTGGATGGAGGAGGGTCTAATAGCTATCGTTGCTGTAGCTTGGATCTCTCCAAAATTGAAATAGGGGGAGTTGATAACCATCCTGAAAGTGCGCTTTCGGAACTTCGCGATGTTGTTGGCTGTCTTCTCTGCTTTCCTGATGCATGGAACGCATCTTCACAAGACTTTTTACTTAATGTTTGTGAAAAACTAGCTGAAGTTTCATTGTATTATATTCAAAAATACAAATATATGAAAGTTCTTTCGAGTGACTGGATCGAACTTAAGTTTTTTTCACACTATCTTTTGGATGAAGATCGCATCGATCTGAGCAAGCTTGAAGTGGCTGATGAGAAGATGAAAGAACTCTTTGAACTTTTATTTTCATAATATATTCTCTAACTCTATCCTTGACACTTTTTTCTTTGTACTTTTCAAATTTGCTGTGTTTTATTTGTGATTACTAGTTGTATACAGTAAAACCTCTATAAGTGAACACCTCTCGATAGTGAACACCCCCTTATTCTGGACAATCTCAGGTCCGACGGGACGATTTTTACTGGAAATGCACCTCTCAATTGTAAACACCTCTTTATTCTGAACATGAACACTTCTTTTCCACTCCCTCTAACTACTATAACCTCTCTAATGTGAACATATGTTCATGTTTATTTTTCCCTCTCTGTTACGTAATGCTCCACTTCTTTTCTTTTTCTGTTCAGCTGTTACATACATGTATTGTACGTCTGATCTACCTTTCCTAACTAACGTCTGTTCTGAATAAGATGGTCATTGTCTCAATTCGTCTTATTGTTCATTTTCTAAACAGACGAAGAACACTCTCTACTTTTTTCCTAGTTCGCCTAATTATCTCTCTCCTATATATAATTTCTGCTTTCTAATACAACGCAGTCAAATATTCATTAAAAAAATGACAATACGACATGATCTTACTTTGCAACAGAAAATTGAATTAATTAATGATAACAGGAATGCTAATGGTTTATCTCAACGTACATTAGCTGTAAAATATAATATTTCGCTTGGTTCTTTATCAAATGTATTAAAACGTAAGGCAGAATATTTGGATGATTATGCAGCAAATCAGAATCACAATGTTAAACGAAAAATAATTGATGTTAATTCACGAGAACTCGATGAAAAAGTATATGGATGGTTTGTACAACAACGTTCAAAAAACATTTCAATATCAGGACTAATTTTACAAGAAAAAGCACGCGAAATAGCTGAATTATTAGCTGATAAGATGGGTTCATTTAAAGCATCGAGTGGGTGGTTTGAAAAATTTAGAATAAGACACAACATTTCATTTCGTGTTATTAGCGGTGAAAGTTTATCTGTTGATATTACAACTGTTGATGATTGGGTTCAACGAATACCAAAAATGATTGATGGTTATGATCCAAAAGATATATTTAATTGTGATGAAACAGGGTTATTTTTTAAATTTATGCCTGATAAACCATTAACATTAAATAGAGAACAATGTAAAGGTGGTAAAAAATCGAAAGAACGCTATACTATTTTATTTTGTGTTAATTCAACTGGTGAAGGAAAATTAAAACCACTTGTAATTGGTATGTATGCTCTTTAAATATCCTTAACTATTTTGGAATACTTTAAATACTTAATAAACTTTGTTTTTGTTCTGCGTTTTAGCTAAAAGTTTAAAACCACGATGTTTTAAAAATTTAAATGTTAGTGAACTTCCAGTAAATTAGCGAGCAAATAAAACTGCATGGATGAATGTTAGGTTGTTTAGCGAATGGTTATCGAATTTAAACATATCAATGAAAAAGCAAAAAAGAAAAATAATATTATTTCTTGATAATGCACCATGTCATCCTGTTGATATCGAATTATCAAATATAAAATTACAATATTTTCCACCAAATACCACATCAAAACTTCAACCATTAGATCAAGGCATTATACATGCATTTAAAACACATTATCGTAAACATTTAGTTAAACATATAATAGCACGTTGTATAACAGCTCAAACACTAGATGATATTAAAATTACACATTTAGATGCTATTTACTGGATTGATGCAGCATGGAAAGCTGTTACACATACAACAATACGAAATACATGTCGTGTAGCTGGTTTTAAAGATAAACAACATGATGATATAACAACAGCAACATCTAATGATACAGCAACATCATCAACAGATAGCACAAAATCAACGGATGATGAGCCATATAAAGATTTAAAAAAATTAGATGATCTATTACAACATGTTACAATTGGTGGTCAAACAATGAACGCAGCTGATTTTGTTGATATAGATAATGATACACCAGAATACAACGAATGGTTTGATCAGTGTGAACAACTTGTATTATGTGACATTAAGGAACAGGATAATGATTACTATGATGATGATCAAATATTAACAGAATCACCACCAAAATTAACAGAAACAATGGAAATGAAACGAAAACTTCATTTACTAGCAACAACACAACAACCACAATTACACCAATTAATTAATGAATTAGAATCAAAGTTGACTGATGTTTATATTAATTCAAAAACAAAAAGACAAGCGACACTAGAAGACTTTTTTAAACAAAACAAAACTTTGTCTTGTATCTATAAATTTTTCAACTACAAAACATTTAAATAAAAATAAATGAGTAAACGAATAAATAGCTCTTGTTTAACTCTAGACTAATGTAGCAGGACACATTCGGGATTTTTTCTTCATTTCTCAGTAAAATATACGTCACCTCCCGAAAGTGAACACCTCCCTGTAGTGAACACTTTTGAAAAGTCCCAATAGTAGTCACATTAGAGAGGTTTTACTGTATGTACTGCGTAAATGTCTTATTGTTTTCTTATTATCACCTGATTTCTATCTTTAACAATATCAATACCAAAAAAAACATCACATCTTACTCGTGTCGGAGTGTGTGGCCATGGGTGTGGGTGGGTATGTCGGTGTGGGTGTGAGTGGATGTGGATGTCAGCTTGTGGATACTCTTGTCGTAGCTTCCACAACCACATCCACACCCTACTATTGCTCAATGATTTTCACGAATACCAGGACCATTTTATGAAAGTTTTACATTAAGAAATTGGTTATCTACAAAATTCAAATGCTTACACTTGATCAGTGTGTCACCGATGTTCTGTCTACCATCGTATTCGCATCACTATACAAAATATCTGAGCCCATATATAGATGAATTGTCTATTGATGATATCGCTAATGATCTTACAAGAAGAATCAAATCAAAGCCTAGTAAATCAATTATCTATGTCGCTCTCAGTAGTATGGGTATACTTGAATTCGATCGAATGAAAAATTTGATTCATGGTCTAGCTGAATTTATATTACAAACAGATTTTGCTTCGGTCTTATTAGCATTTCGTAATACTAATTATGATATATATCAGATTGTGGTGAACGAAATGAAATATGATGAATATTGATGTATTCTATTGGATAAGGGTGTGGGTGTGGGTGTTCTCTTTATCTAAACCCATACACACACCCACACCCACACCCACACCCACACCCACACCCACACCCAGGGGCCGCGCGAAAGGTCTAAGATTGGGGGGGGGGGGTGTAGCAGGTTTTGAAAGGATGTAAAAATTTTTGGGGGGTGTAAAAGGGTATTTAGAGCAAAATTTCTTAAAAAAAACACAAAATTTGTTTCAAATCTGCTGCCATCGCTAAAAAAAAAACAAAAATTTTCAATTATTGGGGGGGGGGTGTACAACCCCCGCTCGCGCGGCTCCTGCCCACACCCCACACTCACACCCACCCACACCCACACCCACACCCACACCCACACCCACACCCACACCCACACCCACCCACACCCACACCCACACCCACCCATACCCACACCCATACCCCACACCCACACCCACACCCACGCCCACACCCACACCCCACCCTTATTCATCTGTCTTATTTTGGAAAAGAATTCATCCAAAACGGCAAACTCAGAGTGTAGGTGTGGGTGTGAGTATGGGTGATAATCTTCTTTTCGCAATCACCCACACACACCTATACCCACACCCACACTCTTTGTTTTTCTGAGCTTCACACGAGATATTGAAATTCATATTCGATCAATCTCATATTTCCAGGATGATTGACAAGACTTGGAAGCGTGGCACCAAGTGGAACTAAAGACAAAGAAGGATGTTGATCAAACTTACCCAACAACCAATCAGGCGAACCAAAACACTGGTTTTCTGCGAGATAGAATGATACAATTTGAGCACGATATTGAGGGAGAATATGAATGATATATTTTTTGTGATCTTACATTCATGACGTCTTTCTTCAGATAAAATATATATGTGACGCAGTGATTCTATCAGCAAAATAGCTTCTCGTACAACCTTTTCTTTTTTTTTAGCGTCCTGTTTGTTCTCTTGTCAATAACGAAGAAACGCAAAAGACTACGAGCATTTTTCTTTCCATGTGTGTATCACGCTTTTTCATGGTTGACATCATCGGTGAAACGACGCAAAAATAATTATGCAAGCACATTTTCTCCAAAAACGTCGGATTTTCGAATGTTTTTGGAGTCTGTTGCGAATGCTTCGAAGTAATAAACGTTGAGCAAGTAAATCAATGACATTCTTGTCGTTTATTTAGATTTTTATCATTGATATTTTATTTTTAATTGGTCAAAATATTCCAAATTGAAAAGACATGGTGTTTCTTAATGTCGACATTTTCCTCAAGTTCAGTGTTTGGATGTTGTTCTTTATTTTATCATGGATTTTAATGATAAAGATTCTTTATCAAAATGATCAATGTTATTATGTTAGCAGCAAAATTTCATCTAACAGGAAAAAAATTCTACCAACTAATGAATGGATGATCGATTCGCGTTTAAAACTAAATCATCTGACCATTCTCGGAACACACAATAGTTATCATCAAGAAACGTTTTTTTACAAATATCACCATTCAAATCTTGAGATTCAATTAGTAGCTGGTATTAGACAGATTGAATTAGATATTCATTTAATGAAAAATGATTATGTTGTTTATCATATGCAATTCATCGATGATAAGACAAATTGTTATTGTTTTAGTGATTGTTTAGTAAGAATTCATAGATGGAGTCAACAGAATCCAAAACACTATCCAATATTTCTCTTCATTGAAATCAAACAAAGATTTCGTGAAGATTTTTTAACAGCGCTTTTTGGTGGCGTTCGATGTCAACATTTTGAATCTATGAAAGAACAAATTTTGCGAGTATTTTCTATTGATTCATTCATACTACCAGAATTAATTCGTGGTCATCAGACATCAATTAATTTAGCTTTGAAGAAACAGAGACAAGATGAATTAAATGGCAATTATTCATATGGAAATTATGGTTGGCCTCCACTATCTCAATCTTTAGGGAAAATTTTAGTGAGTTTCATTGATGATGAACATAGTATCGTCGTTGATTTAATTTCTACATGTGAATCACTCTCAAATTTTTTCTTTATTGCTCAAACAAATATCAATCTTCCCTATGCATCGATTATCAATATTCGAAATCCATTGATACATGAACAATTAATTGTTGCAAGCCATATGAATGGTCAAATAAGTCGTGTTTTACTTGGTTATGGTGATCAACAAATCTTTGAGAGATATAAACAATCTCGAAAATATGGTATTCATATCATAAGTACAGATTATGTACAATGCGATGATACAGAATTATGTCAAAGTGTGAAAAATGATTTTCAAAGTTCTTCGCCGATATTGTGTAATACAGTTCTAGCTCCTAGTTTTTGTAATACAACAATACTATCTCTTTGAAAAAAGTATTTGTTCTGTATGATTCAGAAATATCTACATTTTTCGAATCTTTGCACTGATGGAAAATTTCTTCTTCGAATAATGTTCGGTACATCAACTTGATATTGAAAAATATAATCTCGTCTGGTCATAATTCATTCGACTGCTTTTGTTATTCGAGTTTTTTCGATTGCCGATTGTTCAAAAGAAAGTTTGATCGACATTGGTAAACACATCAAGAATGCTACAGCATGGTAATCAACATGTATTGATTCAGCATTACTTCATGTAAATATTACTTCCGTTCTGTTCCTTTTTTTTTTTACAAATTAGAAAAAAACCAAGCATCGATGAAGAACAAGGTAAATAATTCTTCGTTTTTTTTCTGTGCAAACGAAAGCAGCTCTTCAAGAACAACCTGTGTAAATATAAAGGCTTTTGTGAAAAAAAGCAGAAGAAAGTATGTGCGTAAATGAAATATTCTCTACTTGTTATGAATGACTCATGCGGTCCAAACAACAAGTTTTATCCTTGTGAAGAAATGAGGAATTCAATTGATTGACTTCGTAAAAGAAAACGTTCGAATCATGATGTCTAATTTTCATTTGTCTGTTTTTTTTTCTTGTGTTCTATTTCTTATTGTTTAATCTTTTCAATAAAGACTTGATTTCTATCAAAGATTAAACTGTCCATGTTCTAGAATAAGACAAGGAAATTTGAGATATTTAATATATATGGCTTTCAAAAAAAAAAACAAAAAATTCACAAGACCAAAAAATTATTCTTTAATCTCTCTAACTCTAACTCATGAAATTTAGGTTGCACTGGGAAACTAATTTAAATTTTTCTCATATACTAAACTTTTCAATTCAATCCAAGAATTATCTCGTAGTTGTTGTCTTTCGGAAGTACACAGTGGTTGTTCATTGATATACTGACAAAATTGCCATGTGTATGTTGTTAGTTGTTGATCATCGTTTGATTTGTACCAATGAACGAAACGAGTTATCAAATGTTTTCGAATGAAATCAAATTCAAGAATCCATTCTTGACCATCACGTGTATATAGAGATGATATTAACGGTTGATTTCGTCTTGTTATTTTGCCCCATAGAACAAATTTATAAGCATCGAGTGCTTGACTTTGTTCAAGATCATACATAGGCATTAGTGTTCCTTGTCGAACATAGAATGGAATTCGATCGAGACGACTTGTATCTTCAAAAATAAACGAACGAGCTTTGTGTGTAATAGAGGCATTAAAACCCGAAATCCATTTGCCTGTAGGTGATGATGGAAGCCAAATAAGTTGTGTTTGCTTGGGAGTTGGATCACGTAGAACAGGTACAACATAGACAGATGGACCAAGAAAATAGGCATGTGTTAAGAAACATTCGATATCATTACATGGTAGCATGAGTGTACCATTTTGATACAGAGCAACCTTAGTACCTTCAGTATACAGATAAGGAATTAATGAATAATGTAAATTAACCCATGATCGATAAATGTCAACCGTTTCATTATCAAATTTCCATGGTAAATGTTCACCACCACCTCCATTTTCCATAAATGAACTCAATGCACCAATAGCTGTCCATCGAAGAAATAGTTCTTTCGTGCGACCAAGTGGACCTGCACTCGAATCAGTTCCATATCCACCAATATCTGATCCAAATCCGACATAACCACGACTACCACTTTCAAGCATATATCGAAGTGCTGTCTTCAATCCGTCATAGGTTCCATCTTCATCACCAACCCAACCCATAAATACTATTTCACGTGGTGACCATTCTAGATTGTCATCAACAGGACGAGACATAATTAAAGCATCTGGACCAATTAAACGACGCAAAAGTTGAAATGTGTCATTGTAATAAGCTGTTCGATACTTAAGCCATGTTATACGTGGATCATGGAGTTTTTCAATATATCGATCACTTTCATCGGCCTAAACAATACAACAAAAGAATATAACTTTCAATCAATATGATTCCAGAAGAGTGCTTTGATCGGTTAGGTCTAATCTACTTTTTATTTTTTCTACCTTGATAAAGAAACTTTTTATATCTTACTTTAAATGCATGAATTGGACCGACAGTATCTAGAAGTCGTTCAATTTGACTATGCCACCAATTGACAGCATGGTCATTAAAATAATCTAATAATCGTCCTTCACCATGCCACCATTTAAGTGTTTTATTGAATAAATATCCATGTTCTTGTGCATATTGATAATTTGGTGAATCAATATTAATAAATGATGTCATCCAAAGAACAATATGAACACCTTTTCCTCGAATATTATCGAGCATTTGTCGAATATTTGGAAATTTTTCTGGATCGAATATAAACGTATTAAAATTAGTCTCCCAACGTGAATCAATATTGACAATACCAACTGGAATATGATGTTCAAGATAACTATCAAACATTGCTTGAATATCAACTTGATTCGTATGTGTATTATGTAACCAAACCATATGATAATGAGCCCATTCTGCATACGGTAATGGTACTGTTGAAACAATAAGTGGACAGAAAAAGAATAGAAATATTCGTATCATAATTTCTCTGCAATGAAATACGATTGAAAATGAGATAAGATTCAGAATATGAGACGTAATTTAAAGAAATAATCAAAATCATGAATGAGAATATATGCATCTGCATTTACCTCGATATCAAAATGGTGTGCATTACGTGCTTTATAATTCATATAAGAGTCGATTTGTATTTATTTTTGGATGCAATTTCATTACAATTCTATTTTCCTTTAACAATGATGAAGCAGGAAAAATTTTTTGTTTTGGTAAAAACGAAAATTTGAGAAGTTTTTCCGTAACAAATATGATCGGAAATTAGAGTACATGCTGCCAGTTACACGTATTTTTTTCTGAATGTACATCGAATTAAGTGAATTTTTCACAAGATCATTTTCTGAATATGAATTTAGAATATCGAAACTCACATAATTCTTTCATCTTTGTCTTCAATTCAATTAAAAAATTTATGGAAAAGTTTACGTTCAAACATACAATTCCTATTCCTTTATTGAAATCAATTATCAGAGCTATAATTTCTAGACCTATTGATAAAGATGTGTCAACTGGTTTTGATATTCTATTCACAGACACATTCGCTCTTATTTTGGAAATAATAAGGGTGTGGGTGTGTACTTTCTCTTCACTCACACCCACCGCACACCTTTCAATAATAAAAATCGTAAAAGTGATTTATAACAATCGTTAAGTTTATTGCATGACAGTTGATGCAATCTAGGACAAAGATTAACCAAAAATCTTGTTTGTTCTAATGTATGTTGATAATTAATTATTTGTTGTAGATACTAATCGAAAAGCTTCATTTCGTTGAATTAATTCTTTCATGACCAGTGGTACACATGTACCATTTTTTTTATTTTTGGCCAAAGAACTATAATGAATTAGTAAAACTGTGTAATAAATAAAGAAAAAAAAAAGAAGAAAGAATATGAGAATTTGAATGGTTCTCATGAACAGAAAAAAAAGCATGGCCTACCCATGTATCCATTTTTTAATTTTCGACGCGTCCCCGAGCGTTTGTCAGCAATGTAATTTCACGCGTCTGGATGCATCCAAAATGCAACATTTTCAGGTGTTCTAATGCGATACCGGTTTGAAACGCAGACAAACGCGTTTAAGTTTGTACCACGTTTGAATGCGCCTAAAATACAACATTTTTGGGTGTCCTAACGCGTTCTAATAGAGAGATGCATCCTAACGTTGTTTATTGTTAGACGCGTCAAAATGCGTTTTAGGATATCCAAAATTTGTTAAATTTTAAAAAATTGTTCTCTATATCATGGTATTGATCCATTTTCATCACTACGTGATATTTTTATTTCAATTTAACACATTATTAAGTTATTGAATAGAACGCAATAAACGAGATTCGATCATGATGCCTACAGAATGAAAGGCATTGAACTTACCACGAAGCTATAAATACTCAGTCTTTTCTGTTATTATCATGTGACTTTTTATAGAGCAAAAGATCAAATTATAGTAATTGCTTCATTAAATTATATAAACTTTGAAATATTTTCATTTTTTTAATTTATCAGGATCACAGAATACGAGAAAAACGATTTTTTCGATAATTAATTGCTTATTCAATGAATGCTCAATGGATGCAACATCTTAACTTTTTTGTCTTTTTAAAGTAAAAAAAAATTAATTTAAATTTTAAATTCAAATTAAGTAATTATTTTTTCTTTTTCTTTTTTACTTTGAATGAAGTTTTTACTCATAGCGAGGTGAAGATAAATTTTATAGAATTTACTTTTCAACAAAAATAGTGGAAATTGAAGAAAGTAAATTTAAAGAATTGCGTATTTTGTAGACGATTATATGCATTTTGTTTCTTCTGTCACATATGACTCTTTAGTGTAAGAATTCGTATATGAAGAAGCAGAAAAAACTTTAGATTTTAACACATAAACATTAAATGTATTGTAAATGCGTTCATAACCAACCCAGATAAAATATTTGTTGCACATGGATGCATCTAAACACCCGATGGCAATAGTGTCTGAATGCACATTTTGTGTTCTGACTGCATTTAGATGCTATTTTAAGTTGTTTTTAGCTACATGCAGACGCAATTCTGTTTCAAGTTATGTTTGAAAGCAAGTCTACCATTGTCTAACTTTGAACTTCATGTTTGAGTTAAAATGGACATTTTTGCTTAGCACTGGTATCCCACCGACAGTTCGTAGAAAAAGAGGAAAAAAGAGGAATTTCCTTTCTAGAAAAAAGAGGATTTTCAATAAAAAAAGAGGAAAAAAAAGAGGCGCATGTTTTTAGTTTCCAAGATACGAACAAAGGCTTCCCCGAGGTTCAAAAGCGACAAATCTCAACGCCGTTAATCTGGATTCAATACAGACCCAAAAACTCGAAAGATAAAAGCGATTTTTTAGTTATTGACATTTGCGGTCCTGCTTTTTTTCTACCGAGCTCAGAGAAAAAGAACTAAAAAAGGCAAAAAGGACAGGACCTAATTCAAAGGTAGTTAACTGTGATATCACTTTATCTTGTTACATGTAGACAAAGGAATAGAAGTTAAAAAGATCGTTTAATATCCAAAATCTGTACAGTTTCTTATATTACAAGAGCAGAAAGACCTAACAAAAACGGAAAAAGCAACAGTAAAACGTACATAACAATAAGATAAGAAAATATGATAGATTCAGTCCAAAGCAAAAGTTAGGAAGTTTCTTTCTCAAATCTGTGGCCAGAATTCCCACTCTTGTCAGCAGCAGTTCTCTGTGAAAACAGAACAATACCAATTTTAATCAATTCTATAGATTCGAAATAATTCGAAATTCAATTGAAATTGAGTAATATACAAGAACGAAAGTACGTGAAAAAACTTTTGATTCCAGAGTACACTATGGTTGAGTTTTGGCGATTTTTCATGAAATTCTACTAAAGGCAGGAAAATTTTACGTCTTTGCAGTTACATGATGAGGTGAGTTTTTACCGAAATTCGTGAGAGGTTACTACTAATTCTTCTTCGAGGCAACCAAAGGTGAAGAAGCTGCTAGTGAGTATGAACTGACATTTTGCAAAGATTTTCGCCTCCGGCAAAATTTTCAGAACTTTATTTGCTAAAATCGGATTTTGTTTTTGTGCTAACCCGCTGTGTCTTGTAAACGATTTCCTCATCCAAGCAAATATGGCCACTGTGATGGCATATTGGGCAGTTCTGGAGATGAAATTCTTGAATTTCAATTATCGAAATTTATGTTTAAGTTCATAATAGAAGCTGCCTTGGTGGTATGCTCAAGCTTTATACACGACTGTTAGGAAAAAACCTATCTGAATGTGTTCAAACATCTAATTTTCAACGTTTTATATTTCGGCTTGTCCACGTAAAGTGTCACCTTCAATGACGGTAGTTTGAAAAATCAGATCTAAATATCACCAGTATTATCCGATATAATAAGAGAGGAAATGTGTAAAAGCTATTTGGGGTTTTCAGAACATGAGATTTAACCCGCATTTATTCACCATTGTGGATACCTTAATAACAGAAAAAAGGTTTTATTTTTACGATTTTCGTCATCGCGTTACAAAATCGTCATCGCATAATGTTAATGTAACCAAAGTTTCACTATTAATGGAAGACGTTTTCGAAAAAACTTTTCTCACATAATGACTCCAAAGTGTTTACTACAAATCTACTATAAAATATTTTGTTCAAGATAATATACGTTTGGAGGAAAACAAAGATCAATTACAACGTCCTCAAATTTTTGTTCCTTGTCCATCATCGCGTTACGATGTATATTTTTCCTATGCTTTTCAGAATGCTTTGCTAAATAAACTCAAATTTACCGGATTCCAAGAGTACATAAGGAGACACATCTTCTGATGAAAAAATCAAATTTCTTAGTGATTTTGTTGCTGAAAAAATTTGGAGACACTGGGGAGAAAACGT